>CM042011.1:3806065-4103565 GCA_023525715.1 Cichorium intybus | reverse complement strand
TAACGTAAATTACCTTATTTAATATGTATTTATGCATTGAACTCATTTGAGAAAAATAATTAATAAAGTCGTTATGAAATCATTTAATTAGGTCATTGAATGCTTTATGATATTCCTAGTCATGAATTAATTAACTTAATTAAAAATACAGTTTTTTCTGAAACTGGCAACACATTCATTAAAAAACAGTAAAAGGAAAGAAAAAACAGTTAGCCTAGCCAGATGCAAGACTGGAGTGCCAAAATTACATATTACAAAACTTCCAAGGGTATTACATTCCACTTCTCCCGACTAAAAATACATGGAAAATTCTACTTATTCCTAATAAATCTTCCTAATTCATCTTCCTACCCACTATATGAAGACATGTGTAATCCACTAATTCTTTCTCTTATTCGCATCCATTGTTTTTGACAATTGTATTGATCTCATGATTAAGAAGAAAGTTAGGAACATTTAATAGGAGGATATAGAACCCTCAAAATACAATTATATAAAGCTTAATATTTTTACTTCAATAGAATGCCATGTTAATGATATATATATATATATATATATATATATATATATATATATATATATATATATATATATATATATATATATATATATATATATATATTGAAAATGACAATAAAAGATGTATTGAGAACGAGATCATAGTATAACTTCTTTCAATTTGGACTACAACGAGATCGGCGTACTGATGAATTTATAATATATATATATATATATATATATATATATATATATATATATATATATATATATATATATATATATATATATATATATATATATATATATATATATATATATATATATATATATATATATATTGAAAATGACAATAAAAGATGTATTGAGAACGAGATCATAGTATAACTTCTTTCAATTTGGACTACAACGAGATCGGCGTACTGATGAATTTATAATCAAAACAAGAGCCACGATAACATCTAACCATAACCAATATGAAAAGACTTGTGTAATTTTGATTTTAGATATTGTTTTAGTATGTTTTATGATACAGACTTTAAGAAAAAGCTTGGGAGAATAAAATGCAGAACATGTTAATACAAGAACATAGATTGTGCAAATAATCATGTTCTAACTCGACAAACTCTTTCACCATAGTCTTTACACTATATTATGTTTCATGATTCTTGAATTTATTTATTTGTATTTATGTATATATTATTGTGTATGTGTATGTATATAAAATTGTGTTTGTATACTGTGGCAGACGTAGAAAAATCGTTAGGGCATGCAAATACTAGCATATATCCAAATAATAGTTTAGATAGTGTCTAAATATAATTATTAGTATTAAATTAAAAACTAATTAAATATAGAATATTATAACAAAAGAAATAACATATTTAGTAATTATTCTCTTGATCTATCATTTTTCAATTTTTCCCATTTCTAGCGAAAATTGATTACCTAAAATATAAATCCAAACAAACTAACTATCCTTAATAATATAGATAGGATTAACATTATAAAACTATTATATTACAATTAGCTTATTAAACAAAATCAATGACATTAAACAAAGGCTAAGATCACTAAACTTTTTAGAGAAGTTTGATTTTCCTAGTGAAATTACTATCTTTAAAAAAAATAATAAAATCAATAGACCCTTTTATTGTGTTGTGTATCTTGTCTACAAAAAGAATCAAATAGAAAGAGGGTGACTAGAGCATATAATAAAACAATTATATTATGTATCTTACTATCTATAAAGCAAATGCATACAATGATCCCAAACCTGACATGGGACAGTTATGTTGAAAGATGAGATAAAAGCTTCCCAGTTGGAAAATTAATCGGAGAGGAACAAACGGCATAAGTTGAGGGGCGTAACATCCTAGACGGGCCGTTGACCGTGAGTGAGATTATCTCCTAGGCTAAGACATACAAGAAGAAGGTGCTTTTATTTAAGGTTGATTTCGACAAGGCTTTTAATTCCGTTAATTGGGAATATATTGATACTACTTTGGGTCAAATGGGTTTTTGGAAATAAGTGGGGGTCATGGATTTCGGGCTGCCTTTCCTCTTCCCGTGCCTCGGTTATTGTGAATGGATCTCCGACTAAAGAATTTGCGATCACTAAAGGTGTCAGACAAGGTGATCCGCTCTCACATTTTCTATTTTATTTTAGCAATGGAAGGGCTCAACATGGCACTAAAATCAGCCGGTGAGAAGGGCATCTTCAAGGGTATAAAAATTCCTGGTAACGGCCCAGTGATTTCCCATCTCTTCTACGCGGACGATGCTTTGTTCATTGGAGAATGGTCTAAATTAAATCTAAAAAACCTTGCCCGAATTCTTCGATGCTTCTATGTTTCTTCGGGTTTGAAGGTCAACTTCTACAAGTCAAAGGTGTATGGCATTGGGGCTTCCAACAACAAAACCTCTCAATGGGCTAGCATTCTCAGTTGTGAAGCTGGATCTCTTCCATTCACATATCTTGGGGGTACCAATTGGTGCCAATATGAACTTAACAACGAATTGGAAACCGGTGGTGAAGAAGTTTCTTATGAAGTTATCTAGTTGGAAAGCCAAAACACTATCATTCGGTGGTCGGTTAACATTGATAAAGTCGGTATTGGGGAGCTTGCCGATTTACTACTTTTCGTTATTCAAAGCTCCTATCAGGGTGGTCGATACACTGGAAAAGATCCGCAGAAAATTCCTATGGGGAGGAAACGAAGAAAAAAGGAAAATACATTGGGTATCATGGGAAAAGGTAACAGCATCGAAAGAAGAGGGTGGTCTCAGGGTGGGGTTTATTCGAGCCCTTAACATTGCACTCATGGCAAAATGGTGGTTGAGATGGAAAACGCAGCCTCACTCATTATGGAACAAGGTTGTAATTGGGATCCATGGTGGTCTCAATAAACCGTTTGGGTTCATTGCCAACAAAAGAATATCGGGTGTTTGGAAAAACATTGGTAGTGCGAAAAAGGACTGTGAATCTATGGTTGCAGTTTTTATTCCATTTTCAGCAATGGTTCTGAAACGATCGGTATAACATGTAATATAGCACCAGATGGTAGATTCACGGTGGAGCTCCTTCGTAAGCAACTGGAGAAAAACCTACTGCTTAATTCCGAAAATATGAAAGTAGCATGGTGCAAATTAATTCCAATAAAAGTCATCGGTTTCGTCTGGAGAGCGACACAAGGGAGGATTCCAGCGGCGGAAGCTCTAGCACATAGGGGAGTCCGCATTGACTCGGATATATATGGTGCCTGTATAAACAACGTGGAGAGTTGCAACCATCTCTTAATTCATTGTCCGTTTGCTACACAGGTGCGTGATAGAATCATAAACTGGTGTGGAATTGATACCATTGATGTTCATAGTACGGGGGACCTCACTAGATTTGTGGCTCCCCAAGAAACGGAGGAGGCTTATCGTGATATGTTAGGAGATGCTTTGGGAAATATGGAAGGCAAGGAACAAAAGGCTATTTCAGGCGAATTTTGCTTCACCCTCGAGAATTGCTGATAATGTAAAATCATTAGTATATCTTTGGATTAAATGTAGAGGAAAAGGCAAGGTTTGTAGTTGGGAGGATTGGTCAATTTCTCCCTTCAATTGATGTAATGTTTCTTTGTACTGTTTGTTTCTGCCTTCGCCTAGTGACTTGCTAGGCGTGGCTTGTTTTATATATATTCGCCGTTTCCAAAAAAACGATAACGACACAAAAAGAATAAGAGAGCAAATTAATTTCAGAAAGACAAATAGACAAACTCCAAAAATAGGGTTTTATATGTATGGTCTAAGACAGCCAGTGAAAGCCAATATGTTGAGCCGTTGACTTTCGACTCAAGTATTGAAGTATTGTGGTGTTTGACCGTCGAGATGATAGTGGAATTAGAAAGTAATAGAGTGTAAAGATTATGTTCGTAGAATTTGTCGAGCTAAAACATGATTATTTTAAAAAGTGGAAGAATGTATTATTCACAACATATGTTTCATTGTATCAACATTTTCTCCTCACGGTCTTTATCATAAAGGTTGATGTATAAAAGATCCTAAAAAAATATTCAAATCAAAATTACACAAGTCTTTCAATAACGGTTATGGTTAGATGTAATGATGGCTCTTCCTCTGAAAATAAATCCATCATTAATCGACATCTCGTATGCCACTACAAGAAATGTTTACTGTACCGGCGACACTATTAGCGGCGACTTCGTACAATAGTGGCGACACAGAAAACACGTGTTAGTGGTGACATCAATAGCGGCGAAACTTTTAGCGGCGATTAGGGAACAATAGCGACAAACATTTTACAGCGACTTGTCGCTGCTATTACCTTTACCGGCAATTTTGTGGGTCTTTGGCGGTGACTCTTGTTGCCACTAATATTGGAATATTTTGTAGTGTGATCCATGTGAACTGTTGTAAAATGTGTGTAAAAACACGCCCCAAGGATCCAGGCACTAAAGCGCAATATTAGTGGAAAGCGGAATGGAATTAAATCAAGCGTAACCAAACACTAAATATAAGACAATAAAGATAAAATGGAGACACAAGGATTTACGTGGAAAACCCAAATCGGGAAAAACCACGGGCGAAGGAAGCCGAGAACCAATTCAATATATTTTGTGGAGTTTACAGAACGTTGGAAGAATACAAAAACACAAAGAGTTAAAACTCTTATGTATTAAGTAGATAATAAATTGAGATGTTTTGTGGTGTTGAGGTGTGTTGAGATGTTGAGGTTTCTATCCTTTATATAGGAATGGCATAGAATGTCATATTTGAAAACTTGCCCATAATTGTTGAAAAACCTTGGCTGCAAGTTGCATAAGAAAAACTCTTCATTTTTTCTTCTTCTTTCTTCACGTGGGCTTTCAAAGAAAAAATAAGCAGCCACATATTTGACTACCTTGCACATCTTTGAAGACACTTTCCACAATCTACACCTTGACTTTAAAATAGAGCAAAACTTGTATATCCATTTAGTAAATCCAACAACTCTTCAAACTCCAAAACACCATAAGAAACTGCAATCACCATATAGGAAAAAAATGATCATGAAAAATGAAATACTTCCTCCACCACGAGCCGAATCAGGCTCAACTGCGATCAGAAATACCCATTAACTTCAAACATAGTTTGAACTTGGATATTGGAAGACTCTTAGTGAACACATCAGCAGGATTATAATCTGTATCAATCTTTTGTATGACACAATCACCTTTTTCAATGATATCACGCACAAAATGATAACGAATATCAATTTGCTTTGTACGGTCATGAAACATCTGATCTTTACTCAAGAAGATAGCACTTTGATTATCACAGAATATTGCGGTAACCTTTATTCTATCATCGAGTTCTCTAAACAATCCATTCAACCAAATATCTTCCTTAACTGCTTCTGTAATCGCCATCTATTCTGCCTCTGTAGAAGACAGTGCAACTGTAGACTGTAACTGGGCTTTCCAACTAATAGCACAACCGTTTAGTGTAAACACATACCCTGTAATTGATCTTCGTTTATCTAAGTCTTTGCCAAAATCTGAATCAACATATCCAACCACCCCAGTGTTAGATTGTCCATAGCATAGACACATAGAAGACGTACCGTGTAGATAACGTAAGATCCATTGTACTGCTTTCCAGTGTTCTCTCCCCGGGTTCGCCATATATCTACTAACCATGCTAACCGCATAAGCCAAATCAGGGCGTGTGCAGATCATAGCATACATCAAAGATCCAACAGCACTAGAGTATGGTACACATGCCATGTACGCCATATCAGTCTCAGTAGTAGGACATAAAGTGGATGATAACTTGAAATGAGCTGCAAAAGGTGTGTTGACAGGCTTTGCTTCATGCATATTAAAGCGTCGTAGGACTTTCTCAATATAAGTTTTCTGAGAAAGATACAAGATCCTAGACTTCCTGTCACGAACAATTTCCATACCTATAATTTTCTTGGCAGCTCCTAAGTCCTTCATTTCAAAATCAGCTTTCAACTGGTCTTTTAACTTCTGAACCTCCTTCATATCTTTCGCTACAATCAAACCTCTTGTACCATTGTCTAGGAGATTGCTTGAGGCTATAGAGAGATTTTTTCAGTTTACATACGTAGTCCTCCTTGCTAGGAACTACAAAACCTTCAGGTTGTTGCATGAAAATCTCTTCCTCAAGCTCACCATTTAAGAAAGCTGTAGTAACATCTAGTTGTTCCAACTCATAATCATTTGAAGCAACTAACCCCAACAATTCATGAATAGAAGTATGTTTGACTACTGGGGAATAGATGTCAGTATAATCAATGACTGGTCTTTGACTGTAGCCTTTAGCTACAAGCTGAGCTTTATATCTTGGTTTCTCATTCGGGTTAACAGGTTCTTTGAGCTTGTAGACCCACTTGCATTTAACTGGGCTTTTCCCTTTTGAATAGGAACTCAATCCCAAGTACCATTTCTTTACAAGGATTCGATCTCATTATGCATAGCAATTATCCAATCACTTGAGTCTTTGGATTTGATAGCCTCATCATAATTTAGAGGCTCCGTGTCCGACTCAATATCATTGGCAACAATAAAAGCGTAAGAAACAAGTTCAGCTTCAGCATACCTCTTTGGAGGAACAATTTGTCTTCTCGGTCTATCTCTTGCAATGCTTCGAGTAGTAGCTTGTGGTTGTGAAGTTGTTGTTTCTTCAACAACGATATGCTCATTTGGCAAGGAAGACTCTTGTTGCTCAACTGAACTCGGACCAACTGAACTCGGACCAGTGACAGGTGAAGTAGGAAGCTCCACCTCCATTTGAGCTTTCTCTTTACTTGCTTTTGATGATACGTTTGTATCTTCTGTAGAGTCCGAATTTTGATGAATCATAGCAGACTCGTCAAAAGTAACATCTCTTGAGATAATGATTTTCTTTAGATCAATGCTCCATAACTTGTAACCTTTAACTCCCGGATTATACCCAAGAAAGACACATTTAAGTGCTCTTGGTTCTAACTTCCCATTGTCAACTCGTGTATAAGCTGGACACCCAAAAGGTTTTAAACATGTATAGTCGGCAGGTTTCCCAAACAACAACTCAAAATGAGTTTTCTTCTCAATTTCTCGTGAAGGTGATAGGTTGATAAGATAGCAAGCAGTAGAAGCAGCCTCCGCCCAAAAAGACTTTGACAATTTGGAATGAGAAAGCATACATCTTACCTTCTCCATAATGGTGTGATTTATCCTTTCGGCTACACCATTTTGTTGAGGTGAATGGACAATCGTATGATGTCGAGTGATGCCTTCCTCTCGGCAATAGGCATTAAACTCTTCTGAGCAAAACTCAAGTCCACTATCTGTACGGATATACTTTACTAACAATCCTGACTGCTTTTCAACCTGAACTTTCCAATTTTTGAAGGTAGAGAAAACGTATCCCTTATGCTTTAGGAAGAAACACCATACCTTTCTTGAGAAATCGTTATTGATAATAAGCATGTAAATAGCTCCACCTTTCGAAGCAACCGTAGCTGGTCCCCATAAATCCGAGTGAACATAATCGAGTGGTCCTTTTTTCATTGAAGACATGATTTAACACTTGATAATTCCGCAAAACTAATATTACAACCTGGACGCTCTGATACCAATTGTTGTAAAACGTGTGTAAAAACATGCCCCAAGGATCCAGGCACTAAAGCGCAATATTAGGTTATGTTTGGCAGACTAACTGAAAAATTAGCTGCTAGCTGAAAATCTAGTGGTAGCTTGAAAACTAGCGACTAACTGAAAAACTAGCTGAGCTGAAAAACTAGCTGATAATAAATGACGTTTGGTAAAAACTAACTGATAAAACTAGCTAGAAATCGTAAAATGATATAAAATGACATACACAAAATTAATCAAATATTATAAGATAAATCATAATACATTAAATTAACTTAAAGTAAATACTAAATAAAATATTACAATTTTTAAAATAAATTTCTTACATCACATATAATATTCATAATATTATCACGAATTTCTCACATCTCGTGACGTCTATGCAGTCAATAGCTCGCTATAGTGTTACTATATCGACGCTATAGCGCTTAGCGGAGACTCACCACAATAATATTTCACTTATCAATACAAAATCACGTTTCCGCTATTAGCGTCGCTAATCTCCACTTTTTACGCGATTTATCTAATAGCACTTTTAGCATGCTATTTCAAAAATTTTATACTATGATTTAACCAATTAAAATACCATCGTTCAGATGGTTCTAAAAGGCTTGAGTGACATGGCTTTACCCCGATAACACGTATTTATAACTAGATGGATTCCTCTTGAGTCTTTGGTTAAGCCGATGTGGGATAAGTTTAAGAGGCAATTGTATTTTATTTGGATGCAACCACATTCGATCTCCTTTGACTGTATCTCTGCTTCTTCAAATATATCTCTATAGGTTTGTGATTACACGAATCTCGACTATTGACTATTGACTTGGAATCAGATTTCTCAACTAAAAATCGCGATTAAAATACGATTATTGACTAGGTTGATTGAAGGTTCCGATTGCAGGTTCAGTGTTGAAGTTTCCAATATCCAATCAAATAGCGACTGTGTCGTCTTCCCATTTTAAACCCGATCAAATGTCGTCTTCCCATTTCAGACATCGGATTTTAGTTGCAGGTTCGTCGTTTTAAACCCATCGATCCCGACTTCAAACTTCATTGTTGCAGGTTCTTTGGATTAAACCCATCGATCACGACTTCGACTTCATACAAACCGATTGCAAAGTTAATACAAATCAACCATCGATCCGAGTTCAGTTCATTTATTCAATCTCTAACTTGGATTTGATTCACAATGGGAGTTTCGATCATGAACTTGATTGACAATTCCGATTATGAACTTGATTAGCAGGTCCGATGACAGTTCTGATTGCTTTAACCTCCAATTACTTCAAGTTTGATATCAATTTCATTTTCGATTGTGAACTTGACTGGCATGTCTGATGATCCAAGTTCGATTTCAATTGTATGTTGATAGCAGACTTAGTCTAAGTTTGTTCAATTCAGATTTGTGTCTCATTACAGGTCTAATTTGGAATTTGGGATACCATCATTGGTTAAGCAAATGTTCACATTCCAGTTTTTCTTCATACACACGAAGTGTTTGTTAAATTGCCTAAGAGAATCTCAAAGAACTAGGATTATGTTATTGAGTTATGTTAATCAGTTGGGTTATGTAATCAATTATGTGCTTCTCATGTAGTTTGGAACCCTAAGTGTTTGGGTGTTTACTTTGTAATGATTTATTGATTTTGTAGTTATATCATTTAGCTTGAAAGAAAATTATGTTGTTTTATTGGAAGTTGTTGAAACTTGAACATTGTAATCCATGTAATCGGATTTTTGATTTATTGGATGTTGTTGAATCTTTGTTTTCTGAAACTAGAATATTGTTTTATATTGTTGTTTCATATTGTTGTATTAAAGATATTAATATTCTATTATAAAAATTATACATGATAAAAATTGTATATAATATCAAAAAACCGCTATACCACCGTGAAAATCGCGATTTCAAATAGCGATAATCACCGCTATTTGAAATTTTACTGTTTTAACTGCTTAGCGTGACGTGACTCTCGAATGTTTGCATGATTAGATATTAAATGGTTGTTTTGTTCTTCTGAAGGTATGTAATCAAAATGTTGTTCAACGATGTTGAAAATCATATATGTCGAGTCATTTCTTCAAATATAGTTATGAAGAGTAAAGGAAGCGAACCATCACCCTGATGGCCTAGTGGATAAGGCTTAGGACTCTTTCTCTTCTCCCATAAAGAGGTTCCAAGTTCTAATCCCACTCCTTCCCTTTCCCCATAGGGAGTGTTAGGTTTCAATCAGGGGATGGCCACTGGCCACCTCTCTACCCCCGTAGGTGATTGACCCGGACCACCCTGCTGCCAGGTGTGCGTGGACCCCGAGGTTGCTTCATCAGGGTCATCCAAAGGATGGGTCGGGTGGGGTCCTCGGTTACCAAAAAAAAAAAAAGTAAAGGAAGCGTAGATATATGTCAATTTGGGATAAAGAATGCATAGATAATATTTGGGATAAAGGAAACGTAGATAATTTGGGATAAATGAAGTATATCCCATGTGAGGGTAAAATAAGAACATTTTGAAACTGCTACTCAAAACGTTACTATTAGTAGCGTTTAAAAAACCTAGCTTGTTAGCTAGCTTATAAGCTAGTTTTTGGATTCCCAAACATGTCAAACTAAAAAAACTCGAAAAAAACGTTAGTTTATACGCTAGTTGTGGCGCGCCAAACACAACCTTAGTCGAATGCGGAACGGAATTAAATCAAGCGTAGCCAAACACTAAGTATAAGACAATAAAGATAAAATAGAGACACAATGATTTACGTGGAAAAGTAATGGCATAGAATGCCATATTTGAAAACTTGCCAATAATTGTTGAAAAACCTGGGCTGCAAGTTGCATAATAAAAACTCTTCATTTTTTCTTCTTCTTTCTTCACGTGGGCCTTCAAAGAAAAAATAAGCAGCCACATATTTGACTACCTTGCACATCTTTGAAGACACTTTCCACATGAACCAAACTAAGAGAAGTTAAACCATAATCTCGTTTTCAACACACATCTTTTATTCTCATTTTCATTATGTTTATATGTCATTAAGATGACGTTCTATTGAAGAAAAAACAAATTAAGCTTTATATAACTTTACTAGGTTATAAGCCCGTGATAATCACGGGTTGGCAAGTTAAAACTATTTTGGTAAATGAAAAATGTACTTTAATTTTTTTTTGTTGGTTTTCATTTAATCAGGCATGCATTTTTGCATAATATGACAATAAACTTTGATTTATTTCGGTTAAAGTAACACTTGTTTTTATTTTGAATGTCAAATAGCAATGCATTGTTGTTTTATTAACGGAATGATGTCAAATACAAACGTTTTAGGTAAGAATGATATTTATTGTTGATTGTTGAGATTGGTCTAAATCTTAGATCAAGTAATAATAACCCGATACATAAAAAACTAATTAACACATTACATATAACCAATATGTTAAAACAAATAAATGGCAAGGATATGGCAAGAACGATATTTATTGTTGATTGTTGAGCTTGATCTAACGTTGTGCTCCCGAGTTTTAGCATGGAGAGAAAAGAAAAGAAAAGAAAAGAAGGAGAGAAAAGAAGGGAAGGGAAATGAAATAAAAGTTATATTTTCATGTTCCCGAGTCGAAAGAAAATTAAAGGAAAGAAAGTTTTATGTGTACCGAGTGGAAAGGAAGGGAAATGAAAGTTATAATTAAGTGTTATTTTTACCAGTAATTTTCTTTCCTTCCAAATCCTTCCAAATCGGAAGGAAAGTTAGGAGAGAATATTAACCCTCCAATTCCTTTCTTTTCTTTCCATTTCCTTCCGTAAAAAAAACTCGGGAACATAAAAACTTTTCTTTTCCTCCCGGTTCCACCCAATTCTCTCCCTTTCTCTCGTTAAGTGAGACTCGGGAACACAGCGTAAATCGTATATTGGGTCCGAAATAGGCTCTCGGGCTTTTAGATTGAAAGGTCACAACAGAAAAATAGTAGGTAATTTTGGAGACCTTGACATAAATTGTTTTGAGTTTTATAAACATGTGAATTTTATTTAATCAAAATGTATACATTAAACTTAACTGATAAAATACAAATACAAACGTTTTAGGTATTATGTGTTAAATTAAATGTCATTATATGTTTAAATCCGATATACCAAAAGCAAATTACGACTAAAATGTATTCTAGTTTGAAAAACACTAATGACATCCAAAAGTTTAGTGATGAAAATCAAATAAAACCTTTGTATATAACATTGATGTTTAACTTGCACAAAACACCGACGTGTTCATAAGTGCAAAGTGCAAACATGCATATGTAAATTCTTACATCAAAAGGGCATATTTTATTACAGACATTGAAGCAGATAGGGAGCAAAAAATGGAATACAAATTTATAGAAGGAACACAGAGACCCTATTTCACCGGGTAAATTAACTAGGCAAGGACTGAGCTTGATCTTTTGTAGAATATGTATAGCAAGACCAAAAAATAAAATATAACAACAAACTTTTGGGACTTTCTTTTTGGATGTGCATATAGGATCACCAACAGAATTAAGCAATAATAAAAACCCAAATTGGTACTCTAACTACTCAGCAGTGTACCAAATTTGGCAACGTACCTTTTGGACTACCCTTTTGGCAGCAAACTTTCAATGGGCTCTCAGTTTAGACAATGGACTTTGTCAACACTACCAACCTCTATCCTGCCAAAAGTTATAGTAAATTACAAATTTAGTCCCTTTTCTTATACTCAGTACGCAAACTTGGTTCATCTTTTAGAAGTTTCCCAAAGTCGTCCTTAAGTTTGCTTTTCCGTTATGGGTAAATAATTGAAGTACATTGCTCGCATCGGTAGTGAGGGTAAAGTACCTTGATAACTCGATGCCTGTAAGCTGTTTAGCCATTTCCATTAACAGATTAAAATTAATGCAATTTCATTCAACATATAATTTGAAATTTTTTAAAATGCTTTTAACATAATTCATAGATGGGGAGTTATCCCCTAGAAGTGGCACATACCTGAAAGAAAGCAATTTATTATATCAAAGTAAATGCAAAAAGCACCAAAAAACCCCCCCAAGAACATATATATGAATTTTGAAGTAGTTGTGAGGAACGACATATGAATTACGAATATCCGCGGTGCTGTCGGGAAGAAGAGATCCAATAAGAGTTCCAATGATTCTCTCAGCCTGATCCGGTTGTCTCACAAAATAATTACAGATGTTGAAGATAACCAGAGGATGAACCTTGGCTGACAGGCTAGTAGACAATGGAACAAACTGCAACACTGTTTGATCCGACGACGCCATGGTTACAAATTTCCGACCGTTACTTAATCGGAGAAATTGATATTTGGGTTCCGGACGGAATAGAGAGAGAAAGAGGAGATGTTGCTGGGTTTAGGAAGTAGATTAATCGGGAACCGGAGTGATGCAGTGATGGTGATTCACTGATTTGGTCTGGCTATCGAATCAAAACAAAGGCCCAAATACCAGCCCACGATATAGATTCCATGTTCTTCACGATTACCTGGATTTAAATCCAATAAATTACTCAGCCTTCTTCAAATTCTTTTCCCGATTATTGAGAATCAGAGATGAATGATAAATACCTGAAAATGGAAGAGTGGGAGGAGGAGGGAACAATCAAATAAAACCCTAAATGGAGTAAACGTACCTGCGAAGGCATTCAAATAAGGGATATCAGCGATGAAACCCTGCCTCTATCGCCACCATCCATCTCCTCCACACATTGCTAAAATTATTTTCAGTCTATTATATAAAAAGCTTTGATTGTAGAGATATAAGGCAAGGCAACGAGACTTTTAAAATTGAATCTCATTGATATCCAACACTTTTGGTAACCGTCTAGATTTTTAAGGTAAGACAGCGGGATTAATGAAGTATTTTGGGTAACCGCCTATAACATTCTATTGTTGAATCAATTACACTTTCAAGTATGTAAACGAAAGATATCAAGTTTAACATAGGCGGGAAACTAAACCTAGGGATGCATAAGAGACTGCCATGTGGCACTCTATGGAACATGGAACAAATAGGAGAAGCCATAACAAAAGGACAAGTGGCAGTTTTTTTACTCTTTTATTAGAATAGGGAGATTTTCAATTAAATTAATTAAATCATTACTATGAATATTATAAAGCAATCAATGACGTGATTTAATAGTTTCATAACTACTTTATGAATTATTCTTCTAGAATGAGGTTATTGCATAAATATGTATCAAATAAAGCAAATTACATTAAAGTTCCAGTTTTAATTTGCGAAGATCTTTACCTCAAATTGTAACATCTATAAATACCCTGCATATATTTCGGTAAACTTACATCGTTATTTTGATATTTCGATATTGATCTATTTGCAAAAATCATGAAGTCAGTTGGCCTCCTATTTGTCGTAATGGTTATGGTCAGCTTGCTAGCACAAGTATATCCCCAATTGAAGGATTGCATCATTAGTCGTGACATTCAGCATTGTATAGTATCATTAGAAGCCCTCATATATCGCCAACAAAACAATGTTGTGATGTACTCAGACAACATAGACGTTGCCTTTGTTTTTACCAATTACGCATCTTCAATTTAAGTGACACTGTCCGTGCTTGTCATATTCCTTTCCATGATCTCTGTCCATTTTTATTGAAATAGTTTATATATTGAGCAATAAAATTTATAATTTTCATAGAGGTTACATATTAATGAATTCTATATTTATGTTTCAAGGTCTATCTATGAGTCACTTCAAGTTACATATATTTAATAATATACATTGGTATGGGATTTTGTTTCAAGTTTGCATAACCATCGTTACTTTTCCACGCATTGGTATGCTACATCTGGAATAATATATGTGTGTTCAAACACATACGCTCACAAACGTTATTTATTCGTTTTCATCAAATCAACCATGGTTAAGCTATTCTACATTCCAAATACCTAATATGTGTAAAGTCGAAGTACTATAAAAGAAATACATAATTAATTACTTTTTTAGTGACAAATTGTTTTTTTCACTAATCCCTCAATGTTTTTATCTAAAAAAACAAGATATCCATATTTTTTTTGCCCAAAATGAAGAAAAAACTCAATACCTTTAAAACTATAATAATATTCATATTAAAACACAAAACTAGTTAAGCATTACAATCAAATTTGTTTAATATATTAAAAGTGTCAATTAGAAATTACAGTTGGTTAACTAAGTGTTTCAAAACATAAAATTAAGAACTAGAATTACTTGATGCATTACCGGGTGGTTTCTATTTCCTCATAAAGGCTGCCATTGTTGAAATTGCAAATCCAATTGAGCTTGCTTTTATTGTAATTTTAAAATCCATTTGAGCTTCCCGTGTTGGATTTGTCGTTCTATCTCATTTTGAAAATCAACATGATTTTGTTTGATGGTAGCTTCCACATGCTTCTCGGTTGAGATTATTAAAATGTTTTTGGTTCTTATTTCAAGTAGAACGATTTTTTTCTTGAGTATATCTAATTTTTGCAAGTCTGGGTCGAAAAGAATAGTCATTTTATTGGAGCATGGAGCAAAAACGTTACAAAAACGTCACATAAGGACCAAAATTACAATAGATAACTTGTTGGGGGGTGAAATTGCAAATTCGTGGGTACACCAAATTCAATGTATGTTGCATCCATACAAGGAGGCTCAAAGCTCCACATCCATGTTAATCTCAACAATCTACAATTCACTGCATTAAACCAAAGAAAGTCTTTTGTGGTGACAATTAGAGGAAAAGGAATCAGGACAACACTAACAATAAAGAGTATGATTTTGTTATGGAACGATGGTAATCACAAAGTCCGCAGTCCACTTGTAGTGTATACTGGGAGCGCCACCACTAGTAGGGGAGTGTCAACAACACCAGGGCGTTGTAAAACCTTTGTAATTCATTTTGTTAGCATTATTATGGCTCATTGTGTATATATGCACTAGGAGCTATTATTTTCATCGAGCTTTATCGTATAGGTATTTTATTTTCCTTTTTCCTATTTAAGGATGTAAAAACTAAAACGCTGCTCTCTCGTTGATACATACTATCTTGTTCCTTTGGCTTCATCGTTTGTGATCAGGTGTTAATTACCGAGAGATCTTTTCTGTAGATCGGTAAGACTTCTCAGAACTGAAGTGCCTTCGTAGTATATATAGAGTGAGAGTGTGTGTATATCTATAACTTATCTTATCTTATATCTTAACAAAAGGCATTTTTATTTCAACTACAATCATTTGAAACTTACAAAACTTTTCATTTTCTCTCTTAATTACATACTAAACTCATTTATATTACAAACATTTTCATTTTCTCTCTCAATTACATAGTAAACTCATTTGTAATTCTAATTTGAGTGTTAATTCTATGATTTCAAACAAAATATACTTAATTTATTCATTTAGTTTGATTGTAAGTATTATCTTTTTAATTCTACCATAATATAGTTATCAATCTAATATATATACTTTTTTCATTCAAACGAAAAACAAAATATCAAATAATTTTGAAAAAGTTTGTAGAAATACTATTTTATTAAATGATTAAAAAATATAACATAATGTTCGGTGAAAAATCTAAATTGAAATATGAAAATAACACAAATTTAGACCAAAACTGTTTTTTCTATTAATAAAAATTCTCAAAAGAGATAATTTTCTATTGATTAAAAAATAATAATTGCATTTACATATTAATTGGTTAATTTGAAACCTAAATGACTTTTCGTATTTTTTTAAATTAATAGCATTTACTAATAACTTTTTGTATTCATCTTATTTATGTATGTTGTTACTATAGAAGTATATTTTTCTCATAAAAAACATTCATGTCTTTCAAGTGTTTGTAATTCAAATACGAAGAGTAGAAGAAATTGGAAAATACACCAAATTGTATGTTGATTTTTATATATTTTTGAAATTGTTTTTAATTTTTTTCCTTAATTTGTTTTTTACATTCTTTGTATAATTTAGAAGTGTTTGATGTATTCTTTTAATACAAACATTATAATGGTTATTTTGGCACTTATATGTTATTAAACGTTGTAGTATTTATTTTTTTTCATAGTATTTGTTATTTATAAAATTGTGATATATAAAATCATGATATTGTTTCTACAGTGTTTTTATGATTATGGAGTGTTTGATGTGCTTTATAAATATAAATCTTATAATAGATGTTGTAATGCTTTTATGTTATTAATTTTTTAATACTTTTAGTTATTTTTTAGATTTTGATATGTAAAAAATCATAAAATTATTTCTACGAATTTTGTGTATGATATACAAGTGTTTGGTGTGTTTTTTGAATAAATATATTATAATGTAATATTCGATGGTTTCATGTTATTAAAAGGTGTATTATTTATTTTCATACTATTTGCTATTCGTTAGATTGTGATATCTAAAATCACACACACACGCACACAAATATATATATATATATATATATATATATATATATATATATATATATATATATATATATATATATATATATATATATATATATATATATATATATATATATATATATATATATATATATATATATATATATATATAATTAAAAAGATTTGTATATTCATTCAACAATCAAGAAATTAAACAAATTGAATGTTTTAATCATATTCCTTATTGGAAAACAACAAGAATAATAAAAATTTTGGATGTCTTAAATAAAATCGCATGAGGTTATTTATGATTGAATTAGTTTTGAATAAAGAAAAACAGAAGTCATGGATTATATATGATGGAAACTAGATTTGACATAGCTTAAAACGCTCCATAAAATTATCAGTTAAATGGGATACATGACCAATGATTTAAAAATATAAAGATTCATAAAACTAATTGGTTAAATATAATTTTCTTTTGCTACTCATGTGAGGTTTTCATATGGAAATATTAAATAATAATTCGTTAGAGTTAACAATTTTTACATATTTAAGGTAGTTCATTAATCTTTAATGTTATTGTATATTAAATTTTTTATTTTAATTTACGACCTGTTAAATTAGAAATATTAAACCAAGTTATCTTTCTAATCTTTAATGTTATAGGATATTCTTTCATAACAACTCTTATTGTTTTAAAAATCAAAATATCGTTTTTCTCATCTATTAACAGATAATGCTAAAAAATAGTAATAGTAACTATTATAAGTATCATTTGAGTAACATAAGTTATAAAATTCTGTTGAGTTGTAATAGTTGTAATATTAGTTAATAACTTTTAGATGAAATTTATGGAGCTTTGACATTAAAAGAGATATTTCAATATAATTAACCAATATTAAATTTTGTTGTAAGTGTTTATTGGTCTTAACAAAATGTTTAAGAGTTGTAATATTAAATGAAATAATTCAATGCAATTTATCAATTTTTTTTACTTAGATCTTGTTGGTCGTAGTTGGTTAAAGTCTCTATAAAAAGTTGAAAACTTATAATATTTAAACAATAATTCTTTATAACTAAAGAATTTTTTAATTATAATAGTTAATTACTAATAAGTTTAAAAAATTTTCAAACTATGAATTCATTTTCTTATATAAAATTGTTATTTCATAGTTGATGACAATGACTTTGATATTTTTTTAATAAAAGACATTTGTTATTATTTTAACTATATAATTTTGTTCCTGCGCAACGTGCAGGTATTCACATATTATCTTATAAAAAAGCATATTTTCAAGCACCACATTGATTTGAAACTTTAATGTCTTTTTATATTTTCAATGACTTTTCAAAATTTTTTTATAATGCTTACCAATTTCTTTATCATAACCATATTTTACAATCATATAAACTATGTGTATATTTAATAAAGACTATCATGAAGTTTTGTTTGTTTATAATATTTTACCGTTCCCAAAAAAACCATATTTTACAATCATATAATTTTTGAAAGTTAGAATTTGTGCGTCTTTATTAAATTAATTTTGTAATGTTAACCTATAAAATAAATCGTCTAAAATGAAAGAGCGTCACAATTTAGATATTGACGGAAGTGTAAAGTTTTTGTTGTAATTGCAAGTGCTATTTCAATTAAAAGAAATTGGTTAAATCGATTAAGTAAACTAAAGTAAGTCTTATAAACATACATAAAGTGTGATAAGTAAAAAAAACATTGAGTTATAATGGTAATGATATATAACTATTAAATGGAATTTGAAGTGTTATAATATTAAAATAAAATTTTAATGCAATTAACTAATTTTTATTATTTATGTCAATCATATTTAATGATTCTAATAAATGTGAATTATGTGTCATAACTAAAAAGACTTTTGAGTTGTAGTTGTTTAATGTTATATAAGCATCATTAGGAATTTTAAAAGTTGCAATATTAATATACATCTTCAAGACAATATATCAATTTTCATTACATTATATTAATGTAGTTTAAGGTATATATATGATGAGCCAGATGATAATCTAAGATGAAAATTGTAAGTTCATTGAATGTATTTTCTTTTCGTTATATGAAAATTTATGTTATTGTAATAACAATGTTTAAAATTTTGAGTAAATAGGAGCTTGATTTTTCTTTTATTTTCTATATGTATTGTATATTGAGAAAAAGAAAATAGAAGTAGAATTTGTTTTTTAATTTTGTTTCACAAGTATATTTCTAAAACCATATTAAGTTCTCTTTTTAGTATATATATATATATATATATATATATATATATATATATATATATATATATATATATATATATATATATATATATATATATATATATATATATATAAAGCTCTTTATTATTAAACTTTTAAAGCAAATTCATTAACTTTTAATATAGTACACTTCATTTATTAGTTTAGATATGTTGTTGTATATAAAACATTATCATTTTAATTTCACAATATTTGAATTATTTATGTGATATATCTGATTTGTTAATTCAAATATCAAATAAAAAAAACTTAAGTCAAAATATTAACTAAACTTATACAAAAATTTCAAAGGCTCTTTTCTTTAAATACTTTGTAAAACCTAAACTGTAATGCCAAATTAATTAAAAGATGTCCAAAAACAAGTTTTTTTTATAATCATAAAAAAATTTCAAAGAGGTAGCTTTTAAAAAATAATTAACAATAACAATAATTAAAGTGTAAGACCCTAATCCCGAGATGTCAAGTTCCGAACTCAAATAGTCAAGGTTCGTGGGTTAAATCGGAAGCAAAATCATGGAAAAGGGTGAATTGGGTCCATTGGCGCTGCTAATGAAGCCATTAACGACGCTAATGTGCTGAGTGTGGGTTTTCGCGCATTTTCGCGTCACTAGCTTGCCAGCTGTCTTTGTGGTTTTGCACGATCGATATTAGCGGTGCTAACCTTAGGATTAGCGGCGTTAATGTTGGATTTTGGGCCAAAACCCTAGATTTTCATGCTTGGGCCATATTTGAGGGCTGGGAACCCTAGGGCAGCCGCTAAAGGCCACTTTTCAGCCTCCAAAAAGTTCTCTCTCTCTAGACTTCTAATATGGGTTTTTGATGATTTTGGTGTGTTTGGATGGATTTTAAAGCCTTGTTGTTGATAGAAGGAAGGCAGTGATGCTACAAGTTGTTCCTCTTGAGTGAAGCTTCAAAGATCTTCATTTTTCTAGACCATTGTGAGTAAAGTTCTCACATTTATGTCATTTTATCATTTAAGCATGTTCTTATGGATTGAATAAGTGTTATGATCCCTTGTAGTGTTTGTTGTAAATATATGTGGAGCCCAAGAGTGTCTCTCCAAAAGAGCCCTTGTGGAGAGAGGGGAGTCTCCAACATATATATACAGACCAATAAGACCGTGTCGCACCAATATGGGATACACTAACACTCCCCCTCAGAGATGTAGGCTCGATGAGGTTACAAGGTGCGGGACGCCGGCTCAGATACCATGTAAATATATGTGGAGCCCAAGAGTGTCTCTCCAAAAGAGCCCTTTTGGAGAGAGGGGAGTCTCCAACATATATACAGACCAATAAGACCGTGTCGCACCAATGTGGGATACACTAACATTTGTCTATGGTTTAGAATGATAAAGTTGGAAACTTTACGCCTTAAATCTCAAATTTGAACCTTTAGGATGGTTTAGAGAGTAAGCCAAACTCTCTATGGTGATTTTGGTTGGTTTTTGACCACTTTGGACTTGAATCTTGTTCATGATCTTGTTTAATGATGTTTGGAAGAATAAAATTAGGATCTTTATGGATTTTGGACTTTTTGGAAGGTCCCTGGAAGGATTAAGACTTTGGCTGAACGGATTAAGAGCTTAATGGACTTTTGGACGTGTTCATAGTTAGCGACGCTAACTTGGGTAGTTAATGGCGCTAACTGTGTATGTTGACTTTTGTTGAATTTGACCTTTGACCGTTGACTTTTGACCAGTTTGACTTTTGGTCAAGCTTGAGAGTTTGGGGCACCGATCTTAGAGGTTATCCTGTTTGATATTTAGGAAGTTCTAAGTGGGTTTATCTTTGTTAGGAAGTTCGCGTTGTCGCATCTGTAGCCGCGCGTGAGGAGTGCTGTCTAGCTTTGCGGATTATGTGAGTTTTATCATTATACTTTGGGTGATGTTACATGCGTTGTAGCTTTACTTCACGATGTGCAGTGTTGTATGATAGGGCATTCGTGTCTTATCTATGTGATTATGTGACTGAGTAGGGACCCGTTGGGTCCATCTGAATACTTAGGCTTATATGATTGGTAAGTATTTTTAGTATCGATACTATTTTAGGAGAGGGTTGTCATGCGATGACGGATCGGGGTGAGACCTAGAGCTGGACGGATCGGGGTGAGCCCGAGAGTCCACTCATTGAGTCGGCGATAGGCGGAACGGGGTGAGCCCGCGAGTCCTAGTCGGGGCGGATCGGGGTGAGCCCGAGAGCCAGGTTGTTCGGGGTAAGCCCGGAGACCATGACCCGAATGATTATGTTGTATATGCTGGATCGTGTGGTGTTTTAGGGAACTCACTAGGCTTTGTGTTTACTCTTTCACCCTTACTGTTTTTCAGGTAATTGCTGGCTTGAGTTTGGAGCACGACGCGACTGTACCGCATCTGATATTTTGTAATCAAGTTTTCTGTTGGATAATGTTTGTAAATGTTCTTGTTAAATACGATTTAAATGTTTTAAACACAAAGTTTTTAATTAGATAGTCTTTAATGGTCAACCCGTTTTGTATATTTGACCCGTTTTTAAAACGAAAATTTTATTACGGAATTTGGGATGTTACATAAAAGTAACATTAAATTAAAAATTATATAGTTACCTTGAGAAAAATAGAATGTTTGATATTTAAAATAATCGTAATGATCAAAATTAAAAAGTTGGGCAAATATGTTTCTCTAAAATTAATTAACTATAAAATTGCTAAAATTAACACTAAACCAAATCTTATATTTAATGTTTTTTACAAAGAACCTACCGTCATACACCTTTGAGATAATGTCGTTCTATTATTAATGGTACAAATAATTAAAAGTAACCAACCATATGCGATATTTTTTCAGGAAACACATGGGTAGAGACGATTGAGATTATATAGTTTTAAAATATATGTCTATTATTATATGATTCAAAACGATATTATTTCAAAGTTTATAACAATGACATTATTATTTTTTAAACATATTTTTATAAATACTTTAATCACGTAATTATCGTTCGCGCAACGCACAAGTATTCGTCTAGTAATAATATAATCCCATAACAAGCAAGTATGCATGGTAATGCAAACCTGAAACAAAATCCCATAAGAATGTATATTATTTAAGAGATGAAACTTATAAAGATATATAGACGCATCTAGAAATATAAATATAAAATTCATTAATTTGTAACCTTCATGAAAACGATAAATTAATTTTATTTCTCAACACATCAATTATTTCATTAAGATGGGACAAACGTCATGGAACTCAATATGACAAGCACGGACAATGCCACGTAAATTGAAGAAGCGTCTTAGATAATAACAAAGACAATGTCTACGTAGTCTGAATTCCTCACAACATTGTATGTTTGGTGGTATATTAGGGTCTTCTAATGAATCAAAACACTGCTCAATGTAAGAAACGCGGCACTCCTCCAATTGGGGATATACTTTTTGTGGTAGCAATGTAAGCATCACCATCACGATAAAAAGGTGGCCAACTAACTTCATGATTTTTGCAAATAGAGCAATATCTTACTATCAAAATAAAGATGTAAGTTTACAGAAATGTATATAGGGTATTTATAGATGTTACAATTTGAGGTAAAGATCTTTGCAAAATAAAATGGAATAACTTTTAACGTAAATTGCCTTATTTAATATGTATTTATGCAATGAACTCATTTGAGAAAAATAATTCATAAGGTCGTTATGAAATCACTTAATTAGGTCATTGAATGCTTTATAATATTCCTAGTGATGAATTAATTAACATAATTAAAAATACAGTTATCTAAATCTTAATATTTTTACTTCAATAGAACGCCATGTTAATGGAAAAATGTCATGAAATGCAATAAAATTAAGACGTGTGTTGAGAACGACATTATAATATTACTTCTTTCAATTTGGATGTAACATCCCCCAATCGCACGTATCACAATATTGTCCGCTTTGGGTCACCCAGCGTGAAAACTTCCCAGGGGGTCACCCATCATGAGATTTCTCCCAACTGGGCACGCTTAACTGCAGAGTTCTTATGGGATCTGCTATCCTCACAGCTTTAAAACGCGTTGTGATAGGGAGGTATCCACACCCCTTATAAGGAGATGCTTAGTTCTCCTCCCCGGTCGATGTAGGATCAGGGATCCCTCCCCATTCACCCCCCCCCCCACTACAGGGTTCGACGCCCCCGTCGAACGCACCGACCTCGTGCACCAAGCTCTGATACCATTTGTAACAGCCCAAGTCCGCACGCACTAGATATTGTCCGCTTTTGGCCACCCAGCATGAAACTTCCCAGGGGGTTACCCATCCTTGGATTTCTCCCACCCGGGCATGCTTAACTGCAGGGTTCTTATGAGATCTGCTATCCTCACGGCTTTAAAACGCGTTGTGATAGGGAGGTATCCACACCCCTTATAAGGAGATGCTTAGTTCTCCTCCGCGGTCGATGTAGGATCAGGGATCCCTCCCCATTCACCCCCATTACAGGGTTCGACGCCCCCGTCGAACGCACCGACCTCGTGCACCAAGCTCTGATACCATCTGTAACATCCCCCAATCGTACGTATCACAATATTGTCCGCTTTGGGCCACCCAACGTGAAAACTGAAGGGTTTCTGTGCAATCAATGAACACAAAATATTCCTAAAGTTCACATGCAACCCTAATAAGATCTATGTTTTCTTCTATGAAGATTAGAACTAAAAACCTAAAGGATACAATTCAATTCTAAAGAAGAATTAGGAAAACCAACCTTTGATCTTATGATCCTTCAAGCAAGCAGCAAAAGAATCCTGCCTCAAATGCAAGTCACACCCAATGATGGAAGAATCAGTCCAGCAGAGTAATTCCAGAGAGATGGAGGCGTTGGATTTAGGGCACCTAGGGGTTCCTTATATAGCCTCCTAAGGTAACACCTGAAACCCTAGAAAGCCTCCAAGTGGACAAGGCTTTTGGACACTTGGACCAGACTCCCCAAAACCCTAATAGGGTTTCGCCAAAACCCTGGAGGCTCCTACAGGGTGGCGCCAACTTTGGCCCAGGTTTTTACCTGGCCAGTTATTCAACTATTGAATAAATGTCAAACCAGTCCCTGCACCTTTTAATTAATTAATTTAATTAGTGAATTAAATCCAATTAATTCTAGATTAAATCTTAATTAATTATTATAGTTTCTAATTAATATATTAACACATAAATATATTAATAAACCATATATATATTTTCTATTGATTTATTATACAATTAATAAATCAACTATTCTCTCTACTGAACTATATATCTATCCTCCATCTATGAGGGCAACCCAAATGGACTTTGCTTTTATTCATAAGATAAATACAATTATAAGTCATGGCTTAGACACCTAATCCAACAGTCTCCCACTTGGATAAGTCTATGACTTTAATTGTCTGAACTCTGACCTAGTCAATTCTATCCAAAGATAAGTGATCTGATGATCCTCCATCCAACAGGATATTATCAGACTCAAGACATGGACTAACATCAATCTTGGTCTGATACTCTGTTTCTCGATTTCTGATTTGCATATGACTTTATAGACTACTAATTGAACACATCAATTAGTCCTGGTTGGCCAACACTTTCAGTCAACTTCAAAATCATCGAGAGGCCTACAGATATCTGTTTCCCATCGGGTCAGGGGACGGATAAGTTTCGACTTATATGTCCATATCTTTTGCGGGTCCGAATACATACAACAATGCGTTTTATAACACCGAGTTACTGGCGCGTTTTTCGCATTGTCAATAAGCACTTGTATCGCAAATAACAGATCATATCTCTCCACTTAAAGATCACCGGATATTATCGTCTTAACATTGCTCGTGATATAATCCATGAAGCAATCTGTTAAGCGCGGGTTTATCCAATACTCAAATCTCTATTTTCTAAGTACTCATGAACGTTGGAGCAGTCTTACTGCAATGTCTAACTCATTAGACAGTCTGCAACCAATGCATGACAGTCTTAGTTCATACTTACTTCCTAACAGTATGATCGACTGTGGAGTTTTAAATAATCTAATTATTAAGGAAGTTAAACATGCAAATATAGAAACACAGAAATAAACAATTGACAAAGGCAGTAACAATACTCATTTATAAATCTCAATTATAAAATCACCGAGTCAATTACATTTATACTGTTACAAGTTTCTAATCTATCTAATTGCTAAAACTAATATCATCCTTCAATCCAATGCTCCGAGCATGCTGATTGTACTTGATCCTATTCAGAGCCTTAGTCAAAGGATCTGCAGGATTGTCTTCTGATGATACTCACTTAACCAGTAAGTGCCCTTCTTCTACTTGATGTCGAATGTAGTGGTACTTTCTTTCGATATGCCTGGACTTTCCATGGTCTCGCGGTTCCTTTGTCAAGGCGACCGCTCCTTTATTATCTCAGAAAAGTTCCACCGGGTCCTGAATGCTCGGGACAACTCCAAGGTCCCCGATGAAGTTCTTCAGCCAAGCTGCTTCCTTAGACGCTTCACTTGCTGCGATGTACTCTGATTCGCACGTTGAATCAGCCACCGTTTCTTGCTTGGAACTTTTCCAAGTGACCGCTCCACTGTTCAAAAGAAATACCCAGCCCGACTGGGACCGTCCACTGTCCCTATCTGTCTGGAAGCTGGCATCTGTATATCCACTCACTTTTAACTCATTACTGCCACCAAGGACTAATACCATATTCTTTGTCCTTCGCAGATACTTGAGTATGTTCTTGACTGCAATCCAATGTGCTTTTCCAGGATTACCCTGGAACCGACTAACCATGCTCAGTGCATAGGATACGTCGGGACGAGTACATGTCATAGCGTACATGATCGACCCTACTGCCGAAGCATAAGGCAGTCGACTCATTTCAGCTATTTCCTCATCGGTACTCGGACTTTAAGTCTTACTCAATTTAGTATTACTTTGGATTGGTAACTCTCCCTTTTTGGAATTTTCCATGTTAAATCTCTTTAACACCTTTTCCAAATATGTACACTGGCTTAAACCTATCAATTTTTCTCTTTCTATCTCTAAGTATTCTTATCCCGAGAATATAAGCCGCTTCCCCTAGGTCTTTCATGGCGAAACACTTCCCGAGCCAAGCCTTAACATTTTGCAAGGTCGGAATGTCGTTTCCCATGAGCAGTATGTCATCAACATACAGCACCAGGAAAGTGACTATACTCCCACTAGCCTTGACATATACACAGGACTCATCTTCACTCTTAGAGAAACCAAACTCTTTGACTTTCTCATGGAAGCAAAGATTCCAGCTGTGAGATGCTTGCTTCAACCCGTAGATTGATCTTTCAAGCTTACATACTTTATCAGGATGCTTTGTGTCTACAAAACCTTCTGGCTGAATCATGTAAACATCTTCAGTCAGTTTCCCATTAAGGAAAGCAGTTTTGACATCCATATGCCAGATTTCATAATCATGAAATGCAGCTATGGCAAGCATTATCCTGATTGACTTAATCTTGGCTACTGGTGAGAAGGTTTCATCATAGTCAACCCCCGGGGTTTGAGTGAATCCCTTCGCAACCAGCCGAGCTTTATAAGTATGCACTTTTCCATCCACGTCGGTCTTGTTTTTGAAGATCCACTTGCATCCGACTGTCTTTCGACCCGGTACATTGTCAACCAAGTTCCAAACTTGATTGTCATACATGGACTTTATCTCGCTGTCCATTGCCTCTTTCCATTTTGCAGACTCGGGGCCTGCCACTGCTTCACGGTAGTTAGCCGGCTCATCCAAATTAGTCAATGTACGATCACTGAATAACGTGTCTCCGTCCGAAGTAATATGGAAACCATAGAACTCGGGCGGCATGCTAACTCTACCTGAACGCCTAAGGGGCAACGAAATGTTGGTGGGTCCAACAGGAACTTCTTCCTCATGTTGGTTGCTAGTTTCTTCCAAGGTTGTTTCATCGGGCGTCTCCTGAATTTCTTCGAGATCGATCGTACTCCCACTGTCCTCTTTGGATATGAGTTCTCTCTCTCGAAAGAACCCCCGTCTTGCTACAAAGACCACGTCCTCGCTCGGTCTGTAGAACAAGTATCCAAAAGACTGTTTCAGGTATCCGATGAAGTAACACCTCTCACTTCTTTCTGCAAGCTTGTCTGAAGTATCTCGTCTCACGAATGCTTCACAGCCCCAGACTTTGATGTGTGCCAACGAGGGAACTTTCCCTATCCACATCTCGTGCGGTGTTTTCGCAACCTTCTTGGTTGGGACAAGATTTAGGATATGGGCGGCAGTCTCTAAGGCATACCCCCAGAAATGGATTGGAAGTGAGGCTCGACTTATCATGGAACGAACCATGTCCAACAAGGTTCAGTTTCGCCTCTCAGCAACACCATTCAGCTGAGGTGTTATTGGAGGCGACAACTGTGAAACAATTCCACATTCCTTGAGGTAGTCGAGAAACTCGATACTAAGATACTCACCGCCTCTGTCGGATCTAAGCATCTTTATCTTTCTGCCCAATTGATTTTCCGCTTCATTCTTAAACTCTTTGAACTTTTCAAAGGTATCCGACTTATTCTTGATTAAGTAGATATACCCATATCTACTAAAATCATCAGTAAAGGTCACATAGAACCGCGTGCCATCTTTAGTGGTTGTTCTGAAGGGACCACACACATCTGTGTGTATGATATCCAACAGACCTTCACCTCTTTCAAAGGAACCTTTGAATGGTGATTTTGTCATCTTGCCAAGTAAGCAAGATTCGCATACGTCATCCGACCCGAGGTCGAATGTTACCAACACTCCATCCTTTTGGAGTTGGGCGATGCGTTTCTTGTTTATATGGCTAAGGCGACAATTCCACAGACATGCCTTTTCTATACCGCTTGAAGCATCAATAGCTAATACATTTTTACCATAATTATCAACACACATAATAGATTCATACACTCCATCACAAGGCATAGCATTAAATATAAAAACCTTATTTTTGAAAACTGAAATTGAACCATTCAATTTATTAAACTCGTAATAAAAGCCTTGTTTAAACAATGCATGAAATAAAATTATGTTCTTTGCCATATCAGGCGCATAACAACAATTATGTAAATCTAATCTAACTCCACTACTCAGCATCAGTCCATAAACACCAATCTTGGTAACAGGTGACGTTCGCCTATTCCCCATGACCAGGTTCAGTCTGCCATGCTCTAGCTCCCTACTTTCCTCTAGGCCCTGCAAATCAGAACAGATATGAAAACCACATCCTGTATCAAGGACCCATGAACGGGAAAAAGATGAGTTAATAGATATAGAATACGTACCTGCCTGTGACGGTTTCACTTTACCGTCCTTGACGTCCTGCAGATACGTTGGGGAGCACCTCTTCCAATGACCCTTCTGCTTGCAGTAAAAGCAGTCGGCCTCTTTGGGGTTCCGAACATGTGGATTTCCGGAAGACTTACCTTTCGGGGCACCGCTAGATGACCCGACATGAGTCTTTTCCCTCCAGTTCTGCTTAGGAGGGCCTTTCCGTTTCTTTCCCTTTCCGGAGCTAATAGCCAGGACAGGCGGGTTGATAGGGAGCACATCATTTCCCTTCATCCCGTCCTCTGCCGTATGAAGCATGCGGTGTAACTCAGCTAGATTTGCCTGGTTCTTGTTCAAATGATACGCCAGTGTGAACTGGTTATAAGAACTGGGCAAGGAGTTTAGCAATATGTCAACTGCTAAATCCTCATGGATAGGCATTTCCAGCTTTCTAAGCCTTTACACATAACCATGCATCCTCTGCACATGTGCACAGATGGACTCGCCCTCCTTGGGCTTGCTGTTAGTGAAAGCTTTTACAACCTCACGCCTTTCGATGCGCTCTTGCTTGCGGAACCTTTCCGCGAGCTCTTTGTGCATCTCGTAAGGCCAATAGTCCTCATAGATATGCTGCAATTCAGGGTTCATAGTAGCGATCATGATGCAAGCCACTTTGGTTGCATCATCAGAATGTTTAGTGTACGCAGCGATTTCCTCGGGAGTGGCGGTTTCAGTGTCCACATCAACAAGCTCGGTTTCCAGAACATACTCTTTATGTTCAAACCTTAAAGCCATTTTGATGTTGCGGATCCAGTCATTTTAGTTGGTGCCGTCCAACGTCACCCTTGAGCATAATGACAGAATCGAGGTGACATTACTGGGGTTTGAGTGGGGAACGGATTGGTCAGAAGACATCTGAACAAGAAGAAGGTAGTTTTAATTAGATATGATAATAATAATAATCCTCATATTCACCCAAGAATAAATATAAGGCTAGGATCCTACAATAACAATCTACAATACCGAAAAGGGATACCGTAATCAATATTGTAAATTTTATAAGGTAGGCGAATGACGATTCAGCCAATTCCACTGCGGAAACATAATCATATTATAATGGAATTCCTAGTTTCTTTGAGATTTACCGAACTGTTCGATAGCATGTTTTAATCTCGGGAATGCCCCGCTGTTTGTGACTGGGATACCGAGGATCACAAACCGGGTGTGAATAACCATGCAAATTGCTTGGTACTCTTGAAGTCAATTGTCATCTCAAATTAACGTGCCGGTTATCCACACACGCTCTGTTAACAATGACAAAATCAAGAAACCCATTGCGACTCTTTGCGGACCCCAGTTGGCGTGCCGGTAAACCACACACGCTCCACCAACGTTCCACAAAGTGCAATGTGCTATTTCATGGATTAGCACCAATTCACATTTTTAACCTAAAATAACTAGATTGGGGTTTGTTTTAAGGTTCTAGTACTTTCAATTATATCATTATACTTTTAAGAGGCTTTAGCGGTTCTATCATACCCGTTCGGCTAACGACACTCGACTGACCAGGAGAGCGTGGGTAAGAGTAGATACCCATTAGACTAACATTTTATAGTCAGTCGCCTTATACCCTCTTTATAGGACAGTTTTGTGAATGAGGCCTACTAACGGTAGACTAACCAATTTTTCTTATATATATTAAATTAACTTTTAATCATAAATATATATAAGATATATTTTAATCTCATTAAAATATTTTAGAATTAATTTTCTCTTAATTTTCGCAAATTTTAACTAATTTTTTGAAAATTTTAATTAATTCTTTAAACCGATTTAATTGGTCTTTTAATTAATCAATTAATTAAATTAATTAAATCTAGGATAGATATTATCAAATTAATCAAATTAATTATCTATCATGGTCCCTGTGGTGATCGAAATTAGCAAGGCACACAAAAGGGTTCAAGTTATTTCAATTATTCTAATTACCAAATATAATAACATACTTTTATGGCAAGCAAATCAAGCAACCAAAAGGGGGGGACCAAAGGGGATGGCGGCTAGGGTTAGGAAACCCTAGCCTTGAAATCGACAAGGCCATCTCCAAGGGTTTAATTTTCACCAAAAACCCTTAGGCACAAAACAATTCATGCAGTTCAAATCAATTCACAAGAAAACAGCCTAAGCTCTGATACAACTTATGGGATCTGCTGTCGACAAGGCCATCTCCAAGGGTTTAATTTTCTCCCACCCGGGCACGCTTAACTGCAGAGTTCTTATGGGATCTGCTGTCTTCACGGCTTTAAAACGCGTTGTGATAGGGAGGTATCCACACCCCTTATAAGGAGATGCTTAGTTCTCCTCCCCGGTCGATGTAGGATCAGTGATCCCTCCCCATTCACCCCCACTACAGGGTTCGACGCCCCCGTCGAACGCACCGACCTCGTGTACCAAGCTCTGATACCATTTGTAACAGCCCAAGTATGCACGTACCAGATATTGTCCGCTTTGGGCCACCCAGCGTGAAACTTCCCAGGGGGTCACCCATCCTTGGATTTCTCCCACCCGGGCACGCTTAACTGCAGAGTTCTTATGGGATCTGCTGTCCTCACGGCTTTAAAACGCGTTGTGATAGGGAGGTATCCACACCCCTTATTAGGAGATGCTTAGTTCTCCTCCTCGGTCGATGTAGGATCAGGGATCCCTCCCCATTCACCCCCCACTACAGGGTTCGACGCCCCCGTCGAACGCATCGACCTCGTGCACCAAGCTCTGATACCATCTGTAACATCCCCCAATCGCACGTATCACAATATTGTCCGCTTTGGGCCACCCAGCGTGAAAACTGAAGGGTTTCTATGCAATCAATGAACACAAAATATTCCCAAGGTTCACATGCAACCCTAATAAGATTTATGTTTTCTTCTATGAAAATTAGAACTAAAAACCTAAATGATACAATTCAATTCTAAAGAAGAATTAGGAAAACCAACCTTTGATCTTATGATCCTTCAAGCAAGCAGCAAAAGAATCCTGCCTCAAATGCAAGTCACACCCAAGTGATGGAAGAATCAGTCCAGCAGAGTAATTCCAGATAGATGAAGGCGTGGGATTTAGGGCACCTAGGGGGTTCCTTATGTTGGATTAGGTGTCTAAGCCATGACTTATAATTAGTATTTACCTAATTAATAGTAGCACAGTCCATTTGGATTGCCCTCATAGCTAGAGGTTTGTTGGAAAGTTAAAGAGAGAGAAAAAGGTTGATTTATTATATGACTAATAAATCAAGATATTGTTTGTTAATATATTATGAAGATGATATATTAATTAGAAATAATATTATTAGATTAATAATTAATCAGAAATTAATTGGATTAATTTCTGTGGCATTAATTAGATTAATCAGGAGGTCAGGGATTAAAGTCGTACAAATTCAATAGTTGAATTGCGGCGCGCGACGCGCCAATGTAAAGGCCGCGACGCGCGTACATATTCGTACGAATTCAATAGTTGAATTGCGGCGCGCGGCGCGCAAACGACTTGGCCGCGGCGCGCGTACAAATAATCCGGAAAATGGGCTGCGGCTAGGGTTTCTAGCTTTACACTTTGGTTCCCTATAAATAGGGAACCCTAGACCTCATTATCAGTTTCTCATTCTATTATTTTCTCTCTGGAATTTCGATCCATAATCCTCTCGACTTGGGTGTGATCTCATTTAAGGTAGGATAATTTTGCTGCTCAGCTTCCAAGAAATTAAGGTTGGTTTTTTTGTTTTAATTTTTAATTTCTTTTATTAGCCTCTAGATTTTTGTTATATGTTCAATTAGAAGAAAACATAGATCCTTATAGGTTGCATGTGAACTTAGGTTATTTAGTTCATGGTTTGCAGAAAACCTTTCAGTGGTATCAGAGCCTGTCTTGTTTTCTTGTTGAATTGATATAACTGTTTTAGGGTTTGTAGCTTATAAACCCTAAATTTTTATGTGGATCGATTTCTAGGATTAGGGTTTTGGAAACCCTAATCCCCCCCTTTGTTAATTTCGAAATCTGGCATTAGGGTTTTAGGAGGTTTTCTATTTTTGGTAACTTTATTTGTTAATTAAATGGATAACCTTAAACCCCATTATATGAATTCGAAATCTAGGGGGTTTAGGATAGGTTTTAATTAATTTGATTAATTTGGATAAACCTATCTTCATTTGAATTAATTTAATTAATTGTTAATTAAAAGATAATTCAAAAGGGATTTAATTAATTTTAAATTGTCGAAAATTAATTGAAAAATCCAGAAAAATATTTTAAAATGTTTAAAATCTTTAGATTTAATTAATTTAATTTATTGGTAATTAAAATTGATTAAATCGAATTTAAGGCTTAATTTAATTCAAAATTTAATTGTTAAATTTGGTAAAATTAAAAGATAAACCTTGGATATTTTAAAGGGTTTTTAAAATACATCTTATATATGTTATTAAAAGTTAATACTATATATATGAGATAAATTTGGATAGTCAAATCAATAGTAGGCCTCATTCACGAAGCTGGTCTATAAAGTGGGTATAAGGAGACTGCCTATAAAATGGTAGTCTAATGGGTGAACACTCTCACCCACCGCTCGCCTGATCAGTGGAGGGTCGTTAGCCGAACAGTTTTGATAGGACCACTTAATCATTAAAAGTATAATGATCAAAGTACTAGAACTTTTACACAAAATCCCAATCTAGTTACTTTAGGAAAAATGTGAATTTGATGCTACCCCATGAAATTGCACATTGCACTTTATGAAACGTTGGTGGAGCGTGTGTGGTTCACCGGCACACCAATGGGGGTTCATAAAGAGTGGCAATGGGTGTCTCGGGTGTTATCATTGTTGATGGAGCGTGTGTGGTTAACCGGCACATCAATTTGAGATGATAATGGATCCCGAGAGTACCAAGCTAATTTGCATGGTTATTCACACCCGGTTTGTGATCCTCGGCATCCCAGTCACAAACGGTGGGGCATATCCGAGATTAAACATGCTATTGAACAGTTCAATAAATCTCAAAAGAAACTAGGAATTCCATTTATAATAAGATTATTTTTCCGCGGTGGAATTGGCTGAATCGTCATTCGCCTACCTTTATAAAATTTGCTTATAGATTACGGCATCCCTCTTCTATGTTGCAAATTGTTATAGTTGGATCCTAGCCTTATTTTATATTGGGTTATTATACGGACCGACAAGTATCTAATTAAACTTACCTTCTTTTATAGATGTCTTCTGCTGATCAATCCGCTCCCCACTCAAACTCCAGTGTTCCCTCAATCCTCTCATTATGTTCCAAGGTTCAACTGAACGGGACAAACTACAATGACTGGATTAGAAATATCAAGATGGCTCTGAGGTACGAGAACAAAGAGTATGTTCTCGAGACCGAGCTTGTCGATATTGACCCTGAAATTGCTACTCCCGATGAGATTGCCTCGTACCAAAAACATTCTGATGATGCAACCAAAGTGGCCTGCATCATGATCGCCACAATGAACCCCGAATTGCAAAGGATATACGAAGACTACTGGCCCTTTGAGATGCACAAGGAGCTTGCGGAAAAGTCCGCAAGCAAGAGCGCATCGAGAGGTGCGAAGTGGTCAAGGACTTCACGAACAGCAAACCTAGAGATGGAGAGTCCATCTGCACTCATGTGCAAAGAATGCAAGGTTACGTGGAGCGGCTTGGAAAGCTTGCGATGCCTATGCCTGAGGAGTTGGCCGTTGACATAGTGCTCAACTCCTTACCAAGTTCTTATGACCAGTTCAGGCTGGCTTATCATTTGAACAACAATCAGGCTAATATGACTGAGTTGCATCGTATGCTTCGAGTAGCTGAGGACGGGATGAAGGGTAAAAGTGTGCCGTCGGTTAATCAACCCGTCCTAGCCATTGGAAGTGGCAAAGGAAAGAAAAGGAAGGGCCCTCCTAAGCAAAATTGGAGGGAAAAGGTTCAGGTCGGGTCAACCAGTAATGGCTCGAGAACCAAGACTTCCCACATTCCTTGTGTGGCCAACCCCGATGAAGCCAACTGTTTTTACTGCAAAGAGAAGGGTCATTGGAAGAGAAGCTGCCCCAAATACTTGCAGGATGTCAAGGATGGGAAAGTAAAGCCATCGACAGCAGGTATATACACTATCTCTAAAAACTCACCATCTTCTAATTCTTGGGTCCTTGATACAGGATGTGGTTTCCACATTTGTTCTGATCTGCAGGGCCTAAAGGAAAGCAGGGAAGTGGAGCACGGTAGACTGAACTTGATCATGGGCAATAGGAGATCGTCCCCTGTTACCAAGATCGGCGTTTACAGTTTAGTGCTTAGTAGTGATGTTAGTATAGAGTTATTTAATTGTTGCTATTCGCCAGATGTAATGCCCGGTTTCTCAATTTTAGGATACACCAATAATTTAATCAAACACAAGCATAGGTGTGGTGTAATTCCAAAAGATGAATAACAAGTAATACAAAACTGTTACCAAAAACGTAGTTTAAGTCTTAAGCTATTTACAACTGTCATTCAAAAAACCGGGTTAAATTACATATTTCAAAACAACAACTAAGTCCAAGTCCATATCCAAGTCCAGCTATCCCTCTGAGACACGCTTCCCCCGATCGCCACTACCAGTTCCTAACACAAAACAACAATAACAAACAATTTATGAGCTATGAAAGCTGAGAGAGTAATTTAAGGTTAATTGGTTTGTGTCATCCATTATCTTATTTTAACCAAGCTCAATGGACTATCTCAGTCCCAAATGTGATATACACACTATAACTCTTTATTCCATATACTCAAAATTTGGTTATACTCAACCAAATCAAAACATAGCTCACTTCTTATCTGTAAACAACATCATATTAATGCATAATTATCTAGTGAATAACTACTCACCTGTTGTCGGGTTACTCTGTGGAACTCCTGAACCTCGTGCCTGATCCTGTCTCGGCTTAGCTGTAACATAACAGCTAAATTTCAATACTCAAGTCTCATATGATCTCATTCATAATTTATATCATCAAAATCCAGAAATTGACTTCACATAGTGAAGTCAAAATCAAACAAAAATAAGACTCTAGATATAACTCTTTACTTCACCACTTTGACCCATTCAAGTTCATAAACAAAATCAATAAGCATATCACTAGCTCAAGCCTAAAATTAAACTCTTATAGACTTGCTAATCTAACAATTTAACTCTAACATCATCGATTCACAGGTGGATAGTCGAGACCACATGGAATCACTCCAAATCAAAGTATTCAACGGTTGAAACAAAACCAAATTCAAGGAGGATTACCTTTCAAGCTTCAAGTACAAATCCCTAGCTTCAATTTGTGATTAATAGGCTTAAATCTCGACTTAGATGGCTTAGAAATCGATTTCTAGGGTTTAGAGAGGGTTTTGGTAGAATTGGAAATGACCCAAATGAAAGAAAACCCGCATTTAAAATAGCCCTGGGTGCGAGACACGACCCGTGTAGGCTCACACGACCCGTGTGAGGCCTACAGCAAGCTAACTTGAAATTTCACAGACTCACACGACCCGTGCAGCTTCGCACGACCCGTGTGAAATCCCACTCCGCCTCGGTAATTTTGAACAAGATCTACACGACCCGTGTGAAGCCACACGACCCGTGTAGGTCTGAAAAAGGTTACTGCTTTGTTCTCAAGTCTTTCTACACGACCCGTGTAGCTCTGATTTGACCTTTTTCAAGTTCAAACTTTTCTCAAATAGGTTTTTAACCATCCTAACTCATATAGCAACCTATTTAATCTTAATTACACTAAAATTAACACAAAATCTATATAATTTAATAATACGGTATTACAAGTTCTTACCCCCTTCAAAAGATTCCGTCCTCGGAATCTCTTAAAACAAAAAGGGATACTTTGACCACATCTCCTCCTCAGCTCCCCAAGTGACATCCGTACCTCTATGATGTCGCCATTGTACTTTTACTACTCCAATCTCTTTGTTTCGTAACTTCTTAACCTTTCTATCTAATATCTGCTCCGACATCTCTTGGTATCTTAATTTTTCGTCTAATTGGACTCCGGCTAAAGGTACTCGAGTGGATTTATCATGTAATGTTTTTCTGAGATGTGACACATGGAACACATTGTGGATTCCCCGTAGTTCATCTGGAAGCTCAAGTTTGTATGCAACTGCTCCAATCCTTTCCAAGACTCGAAAGGGTCCGATAAATCTCGGGCTCAACTTTCCTCTTTTACCAAAACGAATTACTCCTTTCCACGGAGACACTTTTAACATTACCATGTCTCCAACTTGAAACTCTAATGGCTTTCTTCTCTTGTCTGCATATTGTTTTTGGCGGTTTTGAGCTACTCGCATATGCTCACGGATGCTTTGTATCTTCTCTTCAGTTTCAGCTACAATTTCCGGTCCCGCCAATGGTTTCTCTCCCATCTCTGTCCAGCAAGTTGGTGTTCGACACGGTGTACCATATAAAGCTTCAAAAGGTGCCATCTGTATACTGGAGTGATAAGTGTTGTTATAGGCAAACTCCACTAAAGGCAGATGATCTTCCCAACTGCCTCCAAAATCAATGATGCAGGCTCGTAGCATATTTTCAAGTGTTTGTATCGTCCTTTCCGACTGTCCATCTGTCTGGGGATGATATGCAGTACTCAATAAGGCTTTAGTACCAAAATGCTTTTGGAAACTCTGCCAAAAATGGGAATTGAACCGACTATCTCTATCAGAAATTATTGAAGTCGGTACTCCATGTCGTCTCACCACTTCTCTAGTATAAATCTCAGCTAGCTTTGACACTTGATAATCTTCTCGGATCGGAATGAAATGAGCAGACTTTGTCAACCTATCAACAATCACCCAAATTGAATCATATCCTCGTGAAGTCCGAGGCAACTTTGTGATGAAATCCATAGTGATTTCATCCCATTTCTTCTTTGGTACAGGTAACGGTTGCACTGCTCCATACGGCTTTTGATGATTAGCTTTTACCTGAAGACATGTCAAACAGTTCTCTACAAATCGTCCCACATCTTGCTTCATACCAGGCCACCAGTAATACGGCTTTAGATTATGATACATTCGCGTGCTACCAGGGTGAACCGTATATCTAGTACAGTGAGCATCCTCTAGCAATAACTGTCTCGCCTCGCCATGTCTCGGAACCCAAACTCGCCTTTGGAAAGTCTTGATTCCTTGTGCATTTTCCACAAGTTTCTCTATATAACCATTCATCCTTTCTTTCTTCAAGTCATTGGCTTCGACTTGGCATCTATGTATCACCTCCGGTAATCGACTCACAATTCCCATTCGAGCCGATACGACTCGAATAGGCGGCTCTTTACGACTTAGTGCATCCGCCACTACGTTAGCTTTACCGGGATGGTAAAGTATTTCACAATCATAATCTTTTAGCAGATCCATCCACCGTACTTGCCTCATGTTTAACTCTTTCTGATCGAATAGGTATTTCAAACTTTTGTGATCCGTGTAAATCTGGAATTTCATGCCATAAAGATAATGTCGCCACATTTTTAATGCAAATATTATTGCCGCCAACTCTAAATCGTGTACTGGATAAGATTTTTCATGTGGTTTTAGTTGTCGAGAGGCATACGCTATCACTCGTCCTCTTTGCATCAATACACACCCAAGTCCACTTAAGGAGGCATCGCTGTAAAGAACAAAGTCTTCCCCTCCTTGCGGTAACGCTAACACCGGAGCCTTACACAAGCCATCTCGTAGTTGTTCAAAGGCTGACTGTTGTGCCTCAGTCCAACTAAATTTCTCCGTCTTCTTAGTCAACTTGGTTAAGGGTGTAGCTATACGGGAAAAGTTTTCAACGAATCGCCGATAATAGCCTGCTAACCCCAAGAAACTACGAACCTCCATTGGACTCTTTGGCGGCTTCCAACTTATTACTGCTTCGATCTTTGCTGGATCTACCTTTATACCATCTTCATTTATCACATGGCCAAGAAATTGGATCTCCCGCAACCAAAACTCACATTTTGAAAATTTTGCATATAATTTCTCGTCTCGAAGAAGATCTAGCATTTGTTGCAAATGAAATCTGTGCTCATCTCGACTCTTTGAATAAATCAGGATGTCGTCGATAAACACAATTACGAATTTATCAAGAAAAGGACGACAAACCCGATTCATCAAATCCATAAAAGCGGCTGGAGCATTAGTCAGACCGAACGGCATGACTAAGAACTCGTAATGGCCATACCTTGTGCGAAAGACTGTCTTCGGGATATCAGCTTCTTGTACTCTCAACTGATGATAACCGGATCTCAAATCAATTTTGGAAAAATATGTGGCTCCGTGTAATTGATCAAACAAATCATCTATCCTTGGCAACGGATAACGATTCTTTATCGTGATCTTATTGAGCTCTCGGTAATCTATACACATTCTCATGGAGCCGTCTTTCTTTTTCACAAAGAGTATAGGTGCACCCCACGGAGACGAACTCGGACGAATAAATCCAAGTTCTAATAACTCTTGCAACTGTCTCTTTAATTCTTCCATCTCAGATGGTGCTAATCGATAAGGTGGTCGAGCTACTGGCTTCGCCCCCGGTATGACATCGATCACAAATTCAACTTGTCTACTTGGTGGTACGCCTGGAAGACTATCGGGAAATACATCGGGATAATCACAAACCACTTCCACTTCTTCTATTTTGGAATGTTTTGACTCAGCACTAATCACATGTGCCATAATCAATTCACCCCCTCTTTCTATATATCTCCTAGCCGTGGCAAGTGACACTATCGGTACTTTCCGGGAACGTCGTTCGCCTCGTATCAAGATTCGGGAACCACTCGGTGTTTTTATGGAAAGTGTTTTCTCATGACAATCCATTTTACCTCTATTATCATCCATCCAATCCATCTCGATTATTACATCAAACTCATGATTAGTAATCGGCTTCAGATCTATAGGGTACACAACCCCGTAGATTTCAAGCCGACACTGTTTATAATGACTCTTTACAAAAACACATCTCCCATCTGCTACATCTACTATTATTTTCTCATATAAATCAGCTAATGGAATATCTAGTTTAGAAGCAAAAGACTCTGATATAAAAGACACAGATGCACCCGAATCAAAAAGTACTCGTGCTTGAAAAGAGTTCAAGCTAAAGATACCTGCGATAACATCAGTCCGATCTCTAGCCTCGTCGACGGTTAATTGAAAGGATCGCGTTTTCACATGACCACCACCCCTATCTCTTCGATCATCTCGATCGCGACCTCCTCCTTGACCAATCTTTTGAAAATCTCTTGGTGGCTCAGATTTCATCTTTGGGCAATTTGGACGAATATGCCCGCTCTCCCCACAATTGAAACAAACGGGGCGACTCTCGGTACACTGGCGAGCCATATGTCCCGTCTTTCCACACTGGAAGCAAACTGATGGAGGGTTTCGGGGATCACATTCTCCCATGTGTTTTCGCCTACACTTCTTACACCATTTCTCTTCATTCTTCTTGATTTCACCACGGACTTGAGAACCCGTGGTGATGAATCTCTGAGAAGTATCTACATCTTTACCTTCCCACTTTCTCTTGAATCCTCCGAACTCTCTTTCAGTTCTTCTCTCCTCCTCCTGTCTTTGCAACTCCCTTTCTCTCGATCTTGCTGCCTCGGCAACTTGTTGAAAGGTAGAATATCTGGAACTTGGCAAAAACTCTCAAATCTGGGTTTTTAAACCCCACAAGTAACGATCCATCTTACGCTCCTCCGTATCTACTTGATGTTGTGCAAATCTCGCCTTCTCATTGAAATCCAGTGTGTATTGCTGCACAGTTCTCGACCCTTGCTGTAATTTCAAAAATTCTTCTTCTATTCCTTTCATAGCATTATTGGAACAATAATACTCGGTGAACTTCAATTTGAACTGTTCCCAATTCAAGGTATATGCCAAGCTTTCTCCTATCTCCATGCACATATTCTCCCACCAAAATTGTGCATCTTCCTTTAACAAATTCGTTGCAAACTCAACTTTATCCGCCTCATCACATTTACTTGTGCGGAACATCTTTTCAACGTGTGTCACCCAATTCTTGGCTGCTATGGGATCATCTTTCCCATAGAAATCGTACGGTTTGCACTTCTGGAAAACATCATAAGTACACCTCCTTGTCTTCTCAGGTACTCTAGCTCTATCCGCTTCAGTATAGACCTCTTCACGATCCTCCCTGTGCTCAGGTTGAACCGGTGGTTGTCCCGAAGGACCTCCAGTTGCAGCCTCCGTCTGAGGCCTCAAGTAAGTGGGTAGTAATTCTTTAAGTGTTTTGGCTACCTCAGCCGCAATCATAGCTTGCATATTACTCTGTGTCTCAGGAGGTTGCTCTCCCTCGGGTTGATGCTCTTTACCCGAATTTCGTGATCCCGATTGATCTCTTGATGGATCACCTCGCTCTTTTTCTTTTCCAGTGCTCATCTTAACTGAAAAAGAAATTTAACTCATTTAGTAATCACCACCATAAAACTCAATATGATGTGTAATCAACTCAATTGTATATCACTATAATACTCAATATAGTGTATAATCAACTCAATTGTATATCACTATAATACTCAATATAGTGTATAATCAACTCAATTGTATATCACTATAATACTCAATATAGTGTATAATCAACTCAATTGTATATCACTATAATACTCAATATAGTGTATAATCAACTCAATTGTATATCACTATAATACTCAATATAGTGTATAATCAACTCAATTGTGATACACCGCAGAGGATAGCTACTCGGGACTCTTTGGGACTTTTCAATCTCATTGGTTTAAGTCTAAACCTATCTCAAGGTTTAATTCCCTTAAACCAGGGCTCTGATACCAACTTGTAATGCCCGGTTTCTCAATTTTAGGATACACCAATAATTTAATCAAACACAAGCATAGGTGTGGTGTAATTCCAAAAGATGAGTAACAAGTAATACAAAGCTGTTACCAAAAACGTAGTTTAAGTCTTAAGCTATTTACAACTGTCATTCAAAAACCGGGTTAAATTACATATTTCAAAACAACAACTAAGTCCAAGTCCATATCCAAGTCCAGCTATCCCTCTGAGACACGCTTCCCCCGATCGCCACTACCAATTCCTAACACAAAACAACAATAACAAACAATAATTAAGCTATGAAAGCTGAGAGAGTAATTTAAGGTTAATTGGTTTGTGTCATCCATTATCTTATTTTAACCAAGCTCAATAGACTATCTCAGTCCCAAATGTGATATACACACTATAACTCTTTATTCCATATACTCAAAATTTGGTTATACTCAACCAAATCAAATCATAGCTCACTTCTTATCTGTAAACAACATCATATTAATGCATAATTATCTAGTGAATAACTACTCACCTGTTGTCGGGTTACTCTGTGGAACTCCTGAACCTCGTGCCTGATCCTGTCTCGGCTTAGCTGTAACATAACAGCTAAATTTCAATACTCAAGTCTCATATGATCTCATTCATAATTTATATCATCAAAATCCAGAAATTGACTTCACATAGTGAAGTCAAAATCAAACAAAAATAAGACTCTAGATATAACTCTTTACTTCACCACTTTGACCCATTCAAGTTCATAAACAAAATCAATAAGCATATAACTAGCTCAAGCCTAAAATTAAACTCTTATAGACTTGCTAATCTAACAATTTAACTCTGACATCATCGATTCACAGGTGGATAGTCGAGACCACATGGAATCACTCTAAACCAAAGTATTCAACGGTTGAAACAAAACCAAATTCAAGGAGGATTACCTTTCAAGCTTCAAGTACAAATCCCTAGCTTCAATTTGTGATTAATAGGCTTAAATCTCGACTTAGATGGCTTAGAAATCGGTAATTTTGAACAAGATCTACACGACCCGTGTGAAGCCACACGACCCGTATAGGTCTGAAAAAGGTTACTGCTTTGTTCTCAAGTCTTTCTACACGACCCGTGTGGCCATACACGACCCGTGTAGCTTTGATTTGACCTTTTTCAAGTTCAAACTTTTCTCAAATAGGTTTTTAACCATCCTAACTCATATAGCAACCTATTTAATCTTAATTACACTAAAATTAACACAAAATCTATATAATTTAATAATACGGTATTACACCAGAAATGGCAAGAAACATTATTTCATTTCACGCATTGTTCAGACAAGGGTTTCAATTTTCTTTTGATAATAAAATTGGTTCGATTTCTGTTTTCAAAAATGGTATTTTGATTTTTACTGCTTATCCTTGTGATGGTGTGTATGAAACTGTTGAATGTGTTGACAATTTAGGACATAGTGTAAATTATATTGATTCTACTAGTGGTGTAGAAAAGGCATGTCTATGGCATAGTCGGCTCGGGCACATCAGCAAGAAACGCATCGTCCAACTCCAAAAGGATGGAGTGTTGGAATCATTCGACCTCAGGTCGGATGATATATGCGAATCTTGTCTGTTGGGCAAGATGACTAAATCACCTTTCAAAGGATCTTTTGAAAGAGGTGAGGGTCTGCTGGACATCATTCACACGGATGTGTGTGGTCCATTCAGATCAACCACAAAGGATGGCACGCGGTTCTACGTGACCTTTACCGACGATTTTAGTAGATACGCTTATATCTACTTGATCAAGCACAAGTCGGACACCTTTGAAAAGTTCAAAGAATTTAAGAATGAAGTAGAGAATCAATTAGGCAGGAAGATAAAGATGCTCAGGTCCGACAGAGGCGGAGAGTATCTAAGTATCGAGTTCATAGACTATCTAAAGGAATGCGGAATAGTTTCGCAGTTGACACCTCCCAGGACACCACAGTTGAATGGTGTTGCAGAGAGGCGCAACCGAACCCTGTTGGACATGGTTCGTTCCATGATGAGTCGAGCTTCACTTCCCATTCACTTCTGGGGGTATGCCTTAGAGACTGCCGCACATATCCTCAATCTTGTCCCTACTAAAAAGGTTGCTAAAACACCTCATGAAATGTGGACGGGGAAAGTTCCCTCGTTGGCACATATCAAAGTCTGGTGTTGTGAGGCTTTCGTTAGACGAGAGACTCAAGACAAACTCGCAGAAAGAAGCGAAAGGTGTTTCTTCCTTGGTTATCCCAAACAGTCCTTTGGATATCTATTCTACAGAGCAAGCGAGGACGTGGTCTTTGTAGCTAGACGAGCGGTCTTTCGAGAGAGAGAGCTTATATTCAAAGAGGACAGTGGGAGTACCATTGATATGGAAGAAATTCAAGAGTCATCAGATGTCGCAACCTTAGGAGAAACTAGCAACCAACATGAGGAAGAAGTTCCTGTTGGTCCGACAGATGTATCCTTACCTCTTAGGCGTTCCGGTAGGGTTAGCATGCCACCCGAGTTTTATGGTTTCCATATAACTTCGGATGGGGACACGTTTGTCAGTGATAGGACACTAATAAATTTGGATGAACCTGCTAACTACCAGGAAGTAGTGGCGGGCCCTGAGTCTGCCAAGTGGAAAGAGGCCATGGATAGCGAGATCAATTCCATGTATGACAATCAAGTTTGGAACTTGGTTGACAACATACCGGGTCGAAAGACAGTCGGGTGCAAATGGATCTTCAAGAAGAAGACCGATATGGACGGAAAAGTACACACTTTCAAGGTAAGACTCGTTGCGAAGGGCTTTACTCAAACCCCAGGGGTTGACTATGACGAGACCTTCTCACCAGTAGCCAAGATAAAGTCTATTAGGATTATGCTGGCCATAGCTGCATTTCATGACTATGAAATTTGGCAGATGGACGTCAAAACCGCCTTCCTTAATGGAAAGTTGACTGAGGATGTCTACATGAATCAGCCAGAGGGTTTTGTCGATGCAAAGTATCCTAATAAGGTGTGTAAGCTTGAGAGATCAATCTACGGATTGAAGCAAGCTTCTCGCAGCTGGAATCTTTGTTTCTATGAGAAAATCAAAGAGTTTGGTTTCTCTAGGAGCGAGGATGAGTCCTGCGTATATGTCAAGGCTAGTGGGAGTATAGTCACTTTTCTGGTGCTGTATGTCGATGACATACTGCTCATGGGAAACGATATTCCAACCTTGCAAGATATCAAGGCTTGGCTTGGGAAATGTTTCGCCATGAAGGACCTAGGAGAGGTTGCCTATATTCTCGGGATAAGAATATTGAGAGATAGGAAGAAGAGACTAATTGGACTTAGTTAGGGTACATACTTGGAAAAGGTACTGAAAAGGTTTAGTATGGAAAATTCCAAGAAGGGAGAGCTGCCTATCCAAAGTAATGCAAAATTGAGTAAGACTCAAAGTCCGAGTACAGACGAAGAAATAGCTGAAATGAGTCGGGTGCCTTACGCTTTGGCTGTAGGATCGATCATGTACGCTATGACGTGTACTCGCCCTGACGTGGCCTTTGCTTTAAGCATGGTCAGTCGGTACCAGGGTAACCCTGGAAGGGTGCATTGGATAGCAGTGAAAAATATACTCAAGTATCTGCGAAGGACCAAGAACATGGTGTTAGTCCTCGGTGGCAGTGATACCTTGAGAGTTGAAGGATATACGGATGCCAGTTTTCAGACGGATAGAGACAGTGGTCGGTCTCAGTCTGGCTGGGTATTCCTTCTGAACGGAGGAGCAGTAACTTGGAAAAGTTCCAAGCAAGATACGGTGGCTGATTCTACTTGTGAATCAGAGTATATAGCAGCAAGTGAAGCGTCAAAGGAAGCGGCTTGGCTGAAGAACTTTATCGGTGACCTTGAAGTAGTCCCGAGTATTCAGGAGCCCATGGAACTGTTCTGCGATAACGAAGGTGCGGTCGCCTTGACAAAGGAACCGCGAGACCATGGAAAGTCCAGGCATATCGACAGAAAGTACCACTACATAAGGCATAAGGTAAAAGAAGGTCACCTCGTGGTAAAGAGGGTATCATCGGAAGATAATCCTGCAGATACCTTGACAAAGGCTCTGAGTAGGATTAAGCATAATCAGCATGCTAGGAGCATTGGATTAAGAGATGATATAAAGTTTATGTAAATTAGATAGGTTTTGAAACTTGTAACAATGTATTGTATTTGACTCTTGTGATTTAATAATAGAGATTTATTAATGAGTAATGGTTTACTACTTTTGTCAATACTTTATCATTGTGTTTCATTTTGCATGTTTTACTTCCTGAGTAATTGGATTATTCAAATATCCACAGTCGATTACACTTTTGGGAGTAAGTCTGAAGTAAGGCTGTCATGAATTGGTAATAGATTGTCTAAGGAGTTAGACATTGCAATTGGATTGCTGCACCATTCGTGAGTACTTGGAAATGGAGATTTGAGTATTGGATAAACCCGTGCTCAATGGATTGCTTCATGGATTTCATCACGAGCAACGTTGAGACGATAATATCTTTTGATCTTTAAGCTAAGACATATGAGTTATGATTTACTAGACGGTTGTTCATTGATAATACGAAAACGCATCGGTAACTCGGTGTTATAAAACGTATTGTTGTGAGTGATTTGTCTAATAAAAGACATAAGTATATGAGTCGAAGCTTATTCGTCCCTTGACCCTAACGGGGAACAGATATCTGTAGGCCTCTTGATGAATTTGAAGTTGACTAAAATGGTTGCCCAAACGGGACTAAATTGGTAGTCTAAGAGTCATATGCAAATCGGAAATCGAGGAACAGTGAATCAGACCAGATTGATTTTTATCCATGTCTTGAGTCTGAAAAATATCTTATTGGACGAAGGATCATCTGATCACTTATCTATGGACAGAACTGATCAGATCAGAGTTTGGCAGCGGTTTCTAGGAAGCTAAAAGTGCTGGTTAATTAGAGGTTAAATTGGTAATTATAGTCATAGACTTATCCAAGTGGGAGACTGTTGGATTAGGTGTCTAAGCCATGACTTATAATTAGTATTTACCTAATTAATAGTAGTACAGTCCATTTGGGTTGCCCTCATAGCTAGAGGTTTGTTGGAAAGTTAAAGAGAGAGAAAAAGGTTGATTTAATATATGACTAATAAATCAAGATATTGTTTGTTAATATATTATGAAGATGATATATTAATTAGAAATAATATTATTAGATTAATAATTAATCAGAAATTAATTAGATTAATTTCTGTGGCATTAATTAGATTAATCAGGAGGTCAGGGATTAAAGTCGTACAAATTCAATAGTTGAATTGCGGCGCGCGACGCGCCAATGTAAAGGCCGCGACGCGCGTACATATTCGTACGAATTCAATAGTTGAATTGCGGCGCGCGGCGCGCAAACGACTTGGCCGCGGCGCGCATACAGAGAATCCGGAAAATGGGCTGCGGCTAGGGTTTCTAGCTTTACCCTTTGGTTCCCTATAAATAGGGAACCCTAGACCTCATTATCAGTTGCTCATTCTATTATTTTCTCTCTGGAATTTCGATCCATAATCCTCTCGGCTTGGGTGTGATCTCATTTGAGGCAGGATAATGTTGCTGCTCAGCTTCCAAGAAATTAAGGTTGGTTTTTCTGTTTTAATTTTTAATTTCTTTTATTAGCCTCTAGATTTTTGTTATATGTTCAATTAGAAGAAAACATAGATCCTTATAGGTTGCATGTGAACTTAGGTTATTTAGTTCATGGTTTGCAGAAAACCTTTCACCTTATATAGCCTCCTAGGGTTACACCTGAAACCCTAGAAAGCCTCCAAGTGGACAAGGCTTTTGGACACTTGGACCAGACTCCCCAAAACCCTAATAGGGTTTCGCCAAAACCCTGGAGGCTCCTACAGGGTGGCGCCAACTTTGGCCCAGGTTTTTACCTGCCCAGTTATTCAACTATTGAATAAATGCCAAACCAGTCCATGCATCTTTTAATTAATTAATTTAATCACTGAATTAAATCCAATTAATTCTAGATTAAATCTTAATTAATTATTATAGTTTCTAATTAATATATTAACACTTAAATATATTAATATACCATATATATATTTTCTATTGATTTATTATACAATTAATAAATCAACTATTCTCTCTACTGAACTATCTATCCTCCATCTATGAGGGCAACCCAAATGGACTTTGCTTTTATTCATAAGATAAATACAATTATAAGTCATAGCTTAGACACCTAATCCAACAAAAACTTCCCAGGGGGACACCCATAATGGGATTTCTCCCACCCGGGCACACTTAACTGCAGAGTTCTTATAGGATCTGCTGCCCTCACGGCTTTAAAACGCGTTGTGATAGGGAGGTATCCACACCCCTTATAAAGCGGACAATATCTGGTACGTGCGGACTTGGGCTGTTACAAATGGTATCACAGCCAGGGCACTGATCGATGGTGTTCGACGAGGACGTCGAATCCCTGATGAGGGAGGAGAATGGTTAGCGCACCCGGATCCCACATCGGTTGGGGAGGGGAACGAAACATGCCTTATAAAGGATGTGGATACCTCCCCTACCAGACGCGTTTTAAAACCGTGAGGGCAACAGATCCTATAAGAACTCTGCAGTTAAGCGTGCCCGGGTGGGAGAAATCCAAGGATGGGTGACCCCCTGGGAAGTTTCACGCTGGGTGGCCCAAAGCGGACAATATCTGGTACATGCGGACTTGGGCTGTTACAAATGGTATCAGAGCCAGTGCACTGATCGATGGTGTTCGACGAGGACGTCGAATCCCTGATGAGGGAGGAGAAGGGTTAGCGCACCCAGATCCCACATCGGTTGGGGAGGGGAACGAAACATGCCTTATAAAGGATGTGGATACCTCCCCTACCAGACGCGTTTTAAAGCCGTGAGGGCAGCAGATCCCATAAGAATTCTGCAGTTAAGCGTGCCCGGGTGGGAGAAATTCAAGGATGGGTGACCCCCTAGGAAGTTTCACGCTGGGTGGCCCAAAGCGGACAATATCTGGTACGTGTGGACTTGGGCTGTTACAAATGGTATCAAAGCCAGGGCACTGATCGATGGTGTTCGACGAGGTCGTTGAATCCCTGATAAGGGAGGAGAAGGGTTAGCGCACCTCTGTTCTTTTGATTCTATAACCTCATTCTATTTTGAAGAATAAACCAACACTGATGGGGATCAAAAGTGAAAATGGGGATAAAAAAAGAAACAGTGCTCATGGGTGTGTTTGTTGATTTGTTCTTCCTGGTTCGACAACACACCAGGTGTGTGTTTATGCTCCAAAATTCCATCTGATTTAATATTCTTTCTCTATCTCTTTTCTTATTTCTGATCGTAAAGCATACAACATGCAAATTAACTACCCTTTATGCATTGTTTGGTTTGCATATTAGACTATCTCTAATTAACTCCCCTTTATTATATTAATTGTTTAGTTACTTCATGTGGAAAATCATCAAAGTTGCTGCCTTACACGTGGTTACAAACTAGGATTATTATGGTGTAGTTTAGCAGAGAAATCGATAGTTCAAACAAGGACATAAATTGATTCAAACAAATAAATCGATTGACCTCAAGGCAACGATTGATACAAACATATATGCATGTTTCGTTCCCCTCCCCAACCGATGCGAGAGAAATCCCATGATGGGTGACCCCCTGGGAAGTTTTCACGATGGGTGGCCCAAAGCGGAGAATATTGTGATACGTGCGATTGGGGGATGTTATATTGGACTACTACGAGATGGGCATTAATGATGAATTTATAATCAGAAAAAGAGCCACGATAACATCTAACCATAACCAATATGAAAAGACTTTAAGAAAAAAGCTTAGGAGAATGAAATGTAGAACATATTAATAAAAGAAAATAGATGGTGCGAATAATCATGTTCTAACTCGACAAATTCTTCCAACAGACTTTACACTATATTATTTTTCAAGATTCCTGAATTTATTTATATGTATTTATGTACACATTATTGTGTATGTATATGTATATATGTTTGTCTATGTGTATGTGTGTTCTGTCGCAGATGTAGAAAATCGTTAGGGTATGCAAATACTAGCATATCCAAATAAAAGTTTTGCTAGTGTCTAAATATAATTATTAATATTAAATAAAAAAACTAATCAAATATAGAATATTATAAAAAGAGAAAAAACATATTTAGTAATTATTCTCTTCATCTATCATTTTTTTAAAATTTCCCATTTCTTGCGAGATTGATTACCTAAAATATAAATGAAAACAAACTAACTAACCTTAATAATATAGATAGCATTAACATTATAAAACTATTATATTACAATTAGCTCATAAAACAAAATCAGTGACATTAAGACTATGTTTGGCAGACTAACTGAAAAACTAGCTGTTAGCTAGAAAATTAGCGACTAACTGAAAAAGTAGCTGAGCTGAAAAACTAGCGGATAATAAAAGACGTTTGGTAAAAACTAACTGATAAAAATAACTGGAAATCATAAAATGACATAAAAAGACATGCACAAAATTAATCCAATATTATAAGAAAAAACATATACATTAAATTAAATTAAAGTAAATACTAAATAAAAGATTTCAGATTTTAAAATAAATTTCCTGCATCCCATATCATTCTATCTATAGTTAAATTTGCGTGATGCTATATGGAACTGTGCTCGAATCCGGGTACGGTTCCATCTTTTGAATCCTTGTTTGGCTTTGGGTTGGGTCTACTTTTTGGCTTTGGGTCGGGTGGGGGTTTACCGCTCTTCCTCTTTTTCCCTTCGTCACTTCGAGACCTATTATCTCCATCACCAACACCCTTCATCCTCTCGGAGTCCTCCACCTCCGCCACCACTGCACCCCTTCCTCCCTCCTCACATCCACCTCTACCACGCCTCTCCTATTCTTCACCATTGCCTCGGTCCTCTCCTACATCTCCACCACCCGCAAACCCCGCTCCTCCCCCTTCCCACCTCCATCTCTGACCACCACCTCCAAATACTCCGTCAGCATTTTTTGTTTTATAGACTCTGTTTAGGAAGGTACTATTAATCCTGCAATGGTAGAATATTCCAGGTTCTTGAAATGTTCAATTTGAAGCTAACAATTGAAAGAATCGAAATAATATAATGAATAAGGATATAAAGATAAAAGTAAACATGGCAAATTTAAGAAGTAAGTAATATGTTCTTTTGATTCTATAACCTCATTCTATTTTGAAGAATAAACCAACACTGATGGGGATCAAAAGTGAGAATGGGGATAAAAAAAGAAACAGTGCTCATGGGTGTGTTTGTTGATTTGTTCTTCCTGGTTCGACAACACACCAGGTGTGTGTTTATGCTCCAAAATTCCATCTGATTTAATATTCTTTCTCTATCTCTTTTCTTATTTCTGATCGTAAAGCATACAACATGCAAATTAACTCCCCTTTATGCATTGTTTGGTTTGCATATTAGACTATTTCTAATTAACTCCCCTTTATTATATTAATTGTTTAGTTACTTCATGTGGAAAACCATCAAAGTTGCTGCCTTACACGTGGTTACAAACTAGGATTATTATGGTGTAGTTTAGCAGAGAAATCGATAGTTCAAACAAGGACATAAATTGATTCAAACAAATAAATCGATTGACCTCAAGGCAACGATTGATACAAACAGACAAAGCGATTCATATAAAAATACAAATCTATGCAAATATGTTCTATTATAATCAACAATTGCAATCAGCCTTTTTCTTGGAGTAAATTAATGCTAACCTGATTAACAATTCCTTGTGTGGAAACAAACAAATTGATTGATATAAATAGAGAAATCGATGCTAACCTGATTAACAACTCCTTGTGTAGAAACTGATCTTCAACGATTGACATAAATTGGCCTTTTTCTTGGAGTAATATCGACTGAATGGTAGATCGGCAAGACTAAAACGTATCCATATATCTTATTAAGGGGTAAAATGGGAACAAATTCAGACGCCATCTTCATACGTTACTATGAGTAGTGTATAAAAACCCTGGCTAACTAGCTAACTTATAAGTTAGTTTGTGGTCTCCCAAACGTGTCAAACTTAAAAAGCCCGAAATAAACCCTAGTTTATATGCTAGCTATGGCATGCCAAACACGTCCTAAACAAAGGTTGAGATCACTAAAAACTTTTTAGAGAAGTTTGATTTTCCTAGTGATGTTAATATCTTTAAAAAAATACAAACACAACCTAAGACAAAGAGAGTGACTAGAGCATAGTAAAACAATTATACCATGTATCTTACTATATATAAAGCAAATAAATACAATGATCTCAAAGATTTGATATGTTTATTGGAGTCCCGAATTTCCCTAAATATTTATCGAGGGTTTATCTTATATTTTCGTATAAAGATTTAATTTTGTGATTATTCCTTCTCTATTTTGATAGTAAAATGATCAGCCACTGTATACAAAATACTTTTTTATTGTATGCAAAGTATTTCATTAGAGTATGCATTATTAGTGTTTAATACGCTACATTTTTAAATTTTAAATTCTAACATATCTAGTGAAAGTTTTATGGGTATACATTTGCATACCCTTTGTATGTATATGTATGTTTATATGATTATGTGTGGATATATTCGTGTGTATGTGTATTCATATATGTGTATGTGTATGTGTGCGTACGTTAGTTGGTGTATTCAAAATTCAATTGCGCTTATTGACATTAGAATGTTAAACCTGAAATGAGTAACGATTTCGATGGTGTAGATGCTTGTATGTGTGTGCATTTTGCTTATAATTTGGCAAAAAAATGAAGTCATTAATGTATAATAAACTTTTGAAAACCCAGATAAGTAGCCGGTTTACAATATTTCATCTCATCCGCTACTTGTAGTGCGTAAGCCAACATGTCCTCGAAACCATACCGAATAGGTGGATTTATTTGCCTTCGTAGCCTATCTTGAGCTTTAGAATTAAACTGGGTCTCGCCTCCAACTTGAGAACTTGAAACACCATGCAAATGTGTATTGACCCTACTGTTTGTACCTCAAATTCACGGTTGTTAGTAGGGGTGGGCATCATATAACCTAACCATTACTAAAAAAAGTTGTGGGGTTTCCAAATTTTATTAACCAAATGCATTTGGTTTTGTTATGGTTATCATATCAAAGGTTAATAACTGTGAGAACCGACATTCAAACATTAAGAATCATGTTTTTGAGGTTTTTTTTTTGCTTTTTTAGACATATTTAATATCTTAAAATGTATCAAACTTAATAACTTTTCTTATTTTCTAACATGTTTTACAATATTCATAATTTAATAAACATTTCTAGTTATTAAACTGTGAATACGATAACGTAAAATTTGGTTTTCTTTAAAACACATCAATATTGATGTTTGGTAATAAATGAAGGATTATTATCAAATTTTATATATTTGTAACTTTGTTTTGATAAAAAAGAAGTATTAAAAATAAAGAAAATTAAATATATGATCATGTTTTTGTGGTTTTGGTAAAACAATCAAAGAACATATTGATGGCATGTATGTATTTTATTAATGGCATGTATGTATTAGTTGTCTGGATATTATGAAGAAAGTTGGCTTAGTTTGGAAGAATGTGGTGGATTATCCATTTATCAAGGTGGGATGGATCGAACTTTATTAGCTAGCCAACATCAAAATATCCTAAGAGTGTTTCAAGTTTGGCAATTACCATCTTATGGATAGCCTAGGGAATTACCATATTTTGTCATTTTTATCCACAAATTGATGTATATTAAAGGAATTTACTTCTATATTTATGGACAGTGGTCCATCCATTGTGAAAAATCTTCAGACCTTCATAGTTATCATCTGAAGATCGCTTATTGCATTTTCCTCAAGCTATCCATAAGACACCAATTGCTAATTTTGTGAGTTTTTGTATAATTATTGGAGAGTATTTGCTATCAGAAGTATCAAAGTTTGGAATCTTGAAATAAAACTATTTTTTGGTAAGTAATTCTAAAATTATTACTTACATAGAAGCTCCATTTGGTGGAAACCAGGAGATGCCAATAGTTGAGATGGTGCTGGTTAGCTTTCTTATTGTAGTCTATACTTTATATACAATTACTTATGTCATATTAGTGGTCCAATTCTGAAGCAGTGCAGATAATTCTTTCCAAAACCCAGGGAAGACGTAACAATCGTAAGCCTCTTCATTGAGGTTTATACTAAATCCTAACTGTATTTTTTAGCACACTCCATTTTTCCCTTTTCTTTTTTCTTTCCAAGTCAGTCCCTTTTGGTTATTTATATTCTTAGTATGAGTTATCTGTTATATTACATTTTAATTTATTGTGTTTGATTTGATCATTGTTGCTATTTAGTGAGAAAGAACTAGATTCTAACAGAAGTCGCCATTAATTTTGTTCATCATCAAATTTCTGTAATTTTGTAATGTATTGAGTTTCCTTATTTACTTTATAGAATTAGCCAACTATTGAATATATTATTTACTAGGTTACAAACTCGTGTGTTACATGATTGACAATTAAAAAAAACTTATATAATAATAAAAACATTCAAGGAATGTTGTGAGAATGCCTTTCCAGACCCCATATTCCAGCTTCGTGAACCTATAAAAAAGATATAAATGTACTGGAACCTTAAGAGCTAAACTAAATCCACTCTTTGAAAAATGTGACAAAGAAGTCGATAATTCACGAAACTGTAAATTGCCTTATAAAGTTGTTACATACTGTAAATTCATTAGTGAGTGGTATTGTGTAAACCAAGGAACTTATCATTGGAAAGCTACAATTAGTAATGTACTTTTCCATATTTGTTTATTATAAGTACTTAGAATAAATTTATTTTCTAATAAAGATCAAAAAGACATAGTAGTTGTTATTTCTCAATTTCGTGAAAAATAATAAACATTTTCCACCTACTGGTAATGAAGACCCAAATTCCTCATAAGTACCTATTGACAATGAAGAACCAATTTACTTAAAAGGTAACAATCAAAGAGTGAATATTTAAATATTTAAAATAAATATTCAATGTATCCACATAGTTCACATAAAAAAATTGGAAAGCCATGATATTATCAAAAGAAAGATTTCCTCATTTTATTCACCGTCTTCCTCTATCCTCCATTTCAAGCGGAGTTCTTTGGTAACTTGAGAAAAACTAATATTTTTCTGTTACAAAGAATTCTCTATGGCAAGAATCAAAAATAAAATTTTGTGACCTCCCCCATCTTGGTATAACTTAGATACACCCCTGATCCCAAGTCTCAACCAATAAAACAAAAAATTTACTATAAAATAATATTTTTAAAGAGCTTGAGTACAAAAAAAAAAAAAAGTAAGGATCATGTAAGAACCTATGCCCGAAATGCCCAAGATTTAAGTAAAAGAATGAAGATTTTGGAAAACGAAGAGATAGTGCCCCTATATTTGAAAGACAGCGGCTCTATCTTCGATAGCACCCCTATCTTTGGAAGATAGCGGCTCTATCCAGGTGCTGATTATGAGGTTGCACAATGAAGAGATAGCGACACTATCTTAAGAGATAACGCCGTTATCTGCGCTGATTGGGCCAAAACCCTAGATTTTCATGTTTGGGCCACATATAAGGGCGGGGAACCCTAGGGCAGCCACCATTTGAGTCATTTCAGCCCCCAACTCGTGATTTCAAATTCACCTAATCTCCTCCGATCTCGCCCTTCCGCATTCAAGCTTCCTGATTTTGTGGGAATTAATTGAACTAATTAATCTGATTCAATAGAAATACGGCGTAAGAGGTCTGATAAAATTATTTTAGGCGGAAAAACAAATTATAGGGTTTCTCATAGAAAGACACATGGCAAAGAGAAGCGTAAAAACAGCCATGTGTCATGTTAATGTTTGTTTAATTAGATACTATAGATATAGATACATAGATATAGAATATATATATATATATATATATATATATATATATATATATATATATATATATATATATATATATACTAGGTACGTATAAGGGCCGTGCTAAGCACGACCCAGCACAGCCCACAGAAGGTAATTAGAAGATACGTATAAGGGCCGTGTTAAGCACGGCCTGCAGAAGGTAATTAGGTATCTCCTTCTATATTGCTTAAAGATAGTGTTTGAATAACAAAATTGCAAATCCAATTGCACAGACAGCTTTGATGTAAGTAACTACAAAGACTATATACAGCGTCGATGTAAGTAACTACAAAGACTATATAAGCAGTAACTTATTGTTGGTTTAATATAATCCACTAATTCAAGTACCCAAGATTAAATTGACCATTATAGAGACAACTTTTATGAGTTAACATGATTATAAACCATTAATAGGTTCTTCATATTCCATGGTTCTTAATATTTTTGGTGGTCGGCCTTTAAAAATGGAATGAAGTTTTGTATGAATATTTCATAAATAAATTTAAATACTATATATAGTTTCAACCCTAATCTATGCATTATTCAATTATTATTTAAAGAATTTTATTTACAAAAAAACGAAACTTCAAAATTGTAAAAGCTCATTAAAACCAAAACAATGCTCAATTAAGACGAGAGAATAACGACAATATCTGAATTTCACATGGAACATCCAACAAAAAAATTATGCCTATAGAAGTGAAGTTGACCAAATTGGTGTATAGAACTAATTTATTAACATCTGTCAAGAATCTCATTGTTGTGTATGTTTTCTCAAAACAACAGCACTCTCAGAGATTTCATAATCTTTTGGAAAACCTCAAACCATGAACAAACATGTAATAATAAAGAGTGTAGAAATTGTGAAGCAGATCAAATCATGAACCATAAAAATTAAAAAAGTATAAAAAAAAAGAAAAAACTTTAACCAGTTAGCTCACCACCTCATCAGCTGTTGTGCCGTTTTTCTAAGTCAAATGGTCATCTCCAATAACAAAAATAAAACAGCTAGCTAAATAATCTTTTTTTAAAGTACAAAAATACAAAAAACCATATGAATATACACCGTATATTTTAGATTCTGATATATTAATAACCTTGCACTAAAAACCTTAATCGATGCCAGAAATGTTAGCAAAAATACTCTCAAAAGCCAGTTTATCGGTTGTCATCTTTTGTTCTTAGTGAAAACATTCAATATAGAGTCAATGATTCTAACTCCAATTTACCAGAGCACAACAGTTGCTTAAAACCAAATATAAATTTTATATTTTGGGAATTTCCCCTGGATTAAATCCTTACTGATTCAAGATTCAAATCCCAGACAAATAAATCAATTTAAGCAGGAATTAGACACTTTAAAGACCCATTATCATGAAGAATATGAGTATTTAATTTTCTAATTTTGACACAATTAAATCAATGTGCAGTCCCACACAAAAAGAATTCATATAAAAAGAATCGGGAATTAAACGCTTAAAAGACCCAATATCAAGAAAGGATGAATATTCAATTTTCTAATTGTTGTCGCCTTCCAAAAGAAGTGGCTAAGACCATCCATAGGCCTTAATTAAAAGTTTTTGAACGAGGACCCTAATGCATATTCTAAATCAAGTGATTACTTCTAATATTTCAAAATTTTGAACAATATATAATCTTCATACATTAGGACTTGTTAAAACACTAATAATTAATCTAACACAAAATCGCCTTCTAACAAACATCGCTAGGGTTTGGGGAAAGAAAACTAACCAATAGAAGAAGAAGCGATATCAGACCCGCAACCAAACATCTTGAAGCACGAACTTGTAATCTTGCAAAATAATGAATTTCTCAATGACGATACTAAAAACAACAATAATCTAAAATGCTAGCCAATTTATTTCAATTTCAAGATCACAATTGTATAAAACACAAATATATCAAAATAACTCTTTGATTAATTGGAAATATCACTCAAAAACCAAATACATATATGTGTGTATATTGCTATGTGTTGGTGTATTTTTCTTTGATAGTACACTGCATATATATATATCATAGAAACCAACTTGCTTGCTATAATATCTAGATATCAATTGTCCACTTGACAATTGGTTGGTGGATCAAAAGTATCCACTTGACACTTAGGATTCCAACAATCACCCCCGAATCTCTAAGTCCTTCTAGAGACGACTTCGATCCCGATCAAACTTTGCATTTCCTTGAACTTGGTTCGAGCCAACGGTTTTGTAAGGATGTCCGCCTTTTGTTCTTCACCAGGAATGTACTCAACCTTTATTTGTTCTTTCTCAACACAATTGCGAATGAAATGAAACCTTGTATGAATGTGTTTACTTCTTCCGTGAAAAACTGGATTCTTCGTTAGTTCGATAGCCGACTTGTTATCAACCCTAAGAACCACCTTCTCTTGCAGCTTGTTCATGATTTCTCCCAGCAAATCCTGAAGCCATATTGCTTGACAAGCAGCCGCGGTGGCTGCCATGAACTCTGCCTCGCAAGATGATAAAGCAACGGTATCTTGCTTTTGCGAACACCAGGTTATCGGAGATGACCCATAGTAGAAGATGTGACCAGTTGTGCTTCTTCCGTCATCTGGATCAACATTATGACTACTATCACTGTAACCAATAAGTCGTTTTTGTCCCATCCTCTCGTACTTGATTCCGTATCCCGTTGTTCCACGTAAGTACCTTAGGATGTGTTTGATTGTGTTACCATGTGATTCTCTTGGATTCTGCATATATCGGCTAATAACTCCAACCGCGTATGCCATATCGGGTCTTGTTTGCAAGAGATATCTAAGACATCCTACCACCTTTCGATATTGTGTTGGGTCGATTTCGGGTTCATCTTCGGCCTTTGACAATTTTGTTCCTGGATCCATCGGAATGTGGGTCGGATTGCAATCATGTAAACCGGCTTCCTTCAGAATGCGTCGAGCGTATGCTTCTTGATTTATAGTAATCCCCGATTCATCCTGTTTGACTTCAATGCCCAGGTAGTAAGTTAATCTTCCAAGATCAGACATCTCGAAGTTCTTGGACATGTCAAATTTGAACCTTTTGATCATGTTCAAATTTGTACCTGTAACAAATAAGTCATCAACATAAATTGCTAAAATTAGCAAGTTAGATTCTTCGTTCTTCCGGTACACCGATGGTTCTTTCATGCACTTGTGAAATTTCATTCCCTTCAAAATCCCATCAAGTTTCGTATTCCATGCTCTTGGTGCTTGTCTAAGGCCATATAACGCTTTTAAAAGACGATACACCTTGTGCTCTTCGCCTTTCCTTATGTAGCCTTCCGGTTGAAACACATAAACGGTTTCCTTCAACTCTCCATGTAAGAAAGCCGTTTTGACATCCAAGTGGTGAAGCTCCCATCCATTAGTAGCGGCTAAGGCAATGAGAAACCTGATGGTTTCAATTCGAGCTACTGGAGCAAATACTTCTTGGAAATCAATGCCAGGTTGTTGCACGTACCCTTTAGCAACCAACCTTGCCTTGTATTTGTTTATGGTGCCATCTGCATTTTTCTTCAGCTTGAACACCCATTTGAGTCCAATTGCCTTTACCCCCATAGGCTTGTTTACGAGAGTCCACGTATTATTCTTGTTGATTGAATTGATTTCCGCATTCATGGCTTTAACCCACTGTGATTCTTTCTTCGCCTCTTCAACCGTAACCGGCTCGTCATTGGTTGCTAGGAGAAGTTCTTCAATGTCATCAACATAAAGTACATAATCTCGTAATCGAATTGGAAGATTCCTTTGTCTTGTATACCTTCGGTGTTGGGTGTTGATGACCGGATTTGGTTGCTCAATGTCTTGAACCTGTACTCCGTCTTCAATTTCATGGTCTGATTCAATCGGTTCATTGTTTACATCGTTTTCTTGGTTGTTGTTCGCCATATTTTCCGGTAAATCCCATGGTACTATGAATGTTCCTGGTTCTTCATTGTCGGGTGTAGCTTCGTTAACCCAATTCCACCCTTTGGTTTCATTAAAAATAACGTCTCTACTCACGATTATTTTTTGTGTTGTTGGATTAAATAAACGATAGGCTTTTGTACCTGGTTCAGAACCAAGATGAACTAGTGGTCTTGATCTTGCATCCAACTTCTTGAGATTCACTGGTTCAACTTTTGCATATGCTTGACACCCAAAGATGCGTACGTTCTCCAAATTAGGTTTTCTTTTATACAGCTTCTCGTACGGAGTTGTATCACCAAGTACTCTTGTGTAAACACGGTTGATCAGGTTTGTGGAGTGTGTTACCGCTTCTCCCCATAGATAGTTTGGAACATGCATTGTCTTCATGATACTTCGTGTCATGTCCATAAGTGTTCTGTTTCTTCGTTCCACAATACCATTTTGTTGTGGTGTATATGGGGCGGTAAGATGGCGTTTAATTCCATTTATATCACAAAAGGAATTAAATTCGAGCGAAGTAAACTCACCTCCTCGATCACTTCGAAACACCTTCAAAGACTTTCCGAGCTCATTCTCCGCCAAAGCTTTGAATTTCTTGAAGTGTAAAAACGCCTCACTTTTCTCTTTTAAGAGAAAAATCCACATATACCGTGAAAAATCGTCAATTAGTGTGAAAATGTACCGATTTTGACCCTTCGTTGACGGTGTTATCGGACCGCATAAATCACCATGAACTAGCTCCAATGGTCGTGTTGCTTTGTACGTCGTCATTAATAGAAATGACTTTCTTGTTTGCTTGCCCACCAAACAAGACTCACATAATTGATTTTCACTGTTAAAATGTGGTAACCCTTTGACTAGACCATTCTTGGACATCTTCTTCATAGACTCGAAATTGATGTGCCCAAGTCTTGCATGCCAACGCCACGTGTCTTCACTTAATCTTGAATGAAGGCAAGTAGGTACTCCAATAGGTAACTGTATTTTATAAAGGCGGTTTGAAGTTCTTTGTACCTTCATTAATAAGCAGTTGTCAGCATCATGCATCGTCAAATAGTTATCTTTCATCCGAATATCGCACCCGGCTTCAGTTGCTTGACCGAGACTGAAAATATTATTTTTCAGATCCGGAATGAAATAAATCTCCGTTATCAAACGTTGTTGGCCTGATTTTCCCTGGAAAATTATTGAGCCTTTTCCTTTGATCGCGACACTCGAATTATCGCCAAATTTTACTTTTCCGGTTATTCCTTCGTCGAGTTCGGAGAAAAATGAGCGATTTCCCGTCATGTGATTACTCGCTCCGTTATCCAAATACCACACATCATTTTCTTGTGAATTGTATCTAGATGGTATCACCTTCTCTTCGTTCAAAAATACGGTCTCATGTAAAAATACGGTTTCATTGGCATCATCTTGTTCGGCAAAATTCATTTCTTGGAATTTTTGAATTCTATCCGGACATTTTGATGCGTAGTGGCCCGGTTTATCACATCGATAACAAATAACTTTTGATAAATCCTTTTTCGCGTTTTGATTTGAGCCAGAACTCGAATTGGGTTGATTTTTAGCTTTGTTTTTATTGGAATTGGGCTTGGGCTTGTGGGAATTGGACCATGACCCATTATTTGACCCGGATCCGCCCGAATTGGAGCCACCCGACCCGGACCCGGAACCCCTTTGATTAAACCCGCTTTCAGCCCCCTTTCTTCCCCATCTTGTGTCGCTGCTTCTGTCGGACGAAAAAGAGGAGCTCCCCCCCCGATCGATCCTCCTTGTGAGCCGTGACTACCGCCGGCGCCGCTCCTTCCGCCGGTCGATCATCCGCCGCCACGGGTGAACAAAGCCCTATTCAGTTCTTCTCCAGCCTCGTCTCCCCGAATCCTTTCCTCATACGCCTTCAATCGGCCAACAACGTCTTCGTAACCTACCTTGTTCAAATCGAGGAGCTGTTCAAGAGAAGCTACGAGGTGAATGAATTTTCTAGGTACTGATTTTAGGAGCTTTTTCACCATCTTTGATTCTCCAATTGCTTCTCCTAGGGCCGATGATTTTGAAGAAATTTCCGATAATTTTCCGGCGAAGGTATCGATTGAATCGGTTTCTCCCATCTTCAATCGATCGAACTCTGTGTTTAGGGTTTGGAGTCGAGCTTCTTTCACACGATCGGCTCCAACATGTCGAGCTTTGATTGATTCCCACAGGACCTTGGAAGAATCGATATCGCCGATTTGCATAATCAAAGCTTCGGGAATTGCTTGATAGATTAAACCCGTGGCTAGGTAATCTTTCTCTTCGTTCTTCTCCTCTCCTGGATCAATCACTGTCCAAGCCTTATGAATTTTTAGAACTATCTTCATTCGCAGGGACCATACCGTGTAGTTAGTGGAATTCAACATCGGACAAGAAACCGAAGTGGTTCCGACCTCCTTGATTCGTGTTTGATCTGGACCAGCACCACCCAAGCTTCCTGCTCCTTCTGACATATTTCACGGGTATGATTTTTCACAGCTTCGTAATCTTGTTCTGATACCAATTCAAGATCACAATTGTATAAAACACAAATATATCAAAATAACTCTTTGATTAATTGGAAATATCACTCAAAAACCAAATACATATATGTGTGTATATTGCTATGTGTTGGTGTATTTTTCTTTGATAGTACACTGCATATATATATATATCATAGAAACCAACTTGCTTGCTATAATATCTAGATATCAATTGTCCACTTGACAATTGGTTGGTGGATCAAAAGTATCCACTTGACACTTAGGATTCCAACACAATTTGTTTCTCCATGAGTAAGCGATGTTACATCAAATACGCCCTGTACATAAATTGGTTATACAGTGTGTGTGAAGATAAGTGGAACCAGGAGAGTCGAACTTGAACGGTGTGTTGTGGCGTCCTCAGATGCTGTAATCGGAGTCGAATCATAATCGGAGGTTGTCTGACTCCGAAATTTTGAGAGGGGTTGAGGCGGTATGGGTAGAATTGGAACAAATATGCCCTCGTAAAGAGGGTAAGTACGACCGTCTGAGAGGAGGGATGTAAATGTGTAATGTAATTACGTTGGTTTGTAACTCATGATCTCGGTGATTTGGAGATTGTTCGAGTCTAATTAACAATGAGAGGTTCAGGATAAATGAAATCGAAGGGTGTGGAACCATTTGGAAAGATGCGACGTTTCACAGAATAAACACATGGCGAGCAGGAAACCTATGTGAAGCAGAATGCACGAAGGAGAAAAAAAGGGCTTTTATATATATAATATATATATATATATATATATATATATATATATATATATATATATATATATATATATATATATATATATATATATATATATATATATATATATATATATATATATACGACATTATTCTTTTGATAGTAGAAATAAATAAAATTACATGAAAAAACATACATTAAAAAACATATATTTAAAATGGAACATGAACTCATTATCTTAAGCTATTGTTATCAAGTCTTGGCTACTTAGACATACCTCTTTTGTATGTTTTATATGCAAGCTTTTTTCCTTTTAATTGTCTTTGATGAGACCCACTTTGTGCCTTTCTTTGTCTCCTATATACAGCTGTGTATATGATGTAAAAAGTGAAAATGTGACACTTTCACCAACAATTAGAGCCGAAAAATACATGTGATAGACTTGGCACCTGAAATACGTAAGATTGACCATTTTACGTTAAGCAAAGATTTTTTGCTTCTAAATGAAATTAATGTATTTCTCTATTAATAATCATTACGAGATAATACAATGGTGCTTGCTTATGACTTTTCTATTATCATGTATACATCATACGTAGTGTTCTTTGTTTGGGTACGTACCACAAGTCTCCCTATTCATCGTTTATCCCGAGCTTTTGTAAGATATTGAAAACTTGCACAAAATTTAACATTAGATTCATGAGTAAAACACACAAACACACACACACTATATATATATATATATATATATATATATATATATATATATATATATATATATATATATATATATATATATATATATATATATATATATATATATATATATATATATATATATATATATATATGTGTGTGTGTGTGAGAAAAAATAGTATGAATAATTTTGTTATTATCAAAACTAAAACTGAAGTATAAATTTTTTATTTTAAATATTCTTATAATTATTTTAAAATAATTTATTATAATTGTTATTGATCAAATAAAGTAATAATATGTACACAAATTTTTACTACAAAAATGACAAAATATTACCATATTAATGTCAAATTTTCTGAACTTATAAAATTTTAATTATATATGTTTTAATTATTACAAATTTTTTAGTTTCTATTATCTTGTACATTTCCAAATGTTACCAGACATTTTCTTTTTTACATGTTTGAATATTTAATAAAATATATTTTATAAGATTTAGAGTTATTTGTAAGTCTATTTTACGTTTTATATATATATATATATATATATATATATATATATATATATATATATATATATATATATATATATATATATATATATATATATATATATATATATATATATATAAGGAGGATCGTATATGAACACAAAATCCGATAAGAATCGCAACGACAAATCTGAACCATTTAATTGTAAAATTTGATGGTTATGATTTAATGTGAAAAGAATGATCATGTCTAAAAATTCAATCACTGTTATTGTAAATATTTGACACTAAAAGGAAGGGAAAGATAAAAAAATCGACAATGGGAGTGTTTGTCACTTAAATTTTGAGAGTTTTCGTGAGTTTTTTACTTTAACTTTTTTAAGACAAAATTTATAAAAAAAAATTTACGGCAATCGAACCTTTTAATTTATATTTTAAAGAAAAAGCGTTTTATCTTATTTTATATTTTTGAAATTTAACTGTTATTTTTTTCGAACACTTTTATACAAATAAAAACTAGAACTCTCGGCATTCAAGTATCAGCTAATTTTATCGAACACATCTGATAACTTATTTGACTTGTATGAGCTTATTTATTAATCGAAAACATTTAGAATGAAACTCGGGTCGAATATGTTGCTCTAATCATATAACCTGATACCATTTTTTTTTTCCTTTTATTTACTCTGCTATTTGCCATCTGTCTCTAGGTATGTTAAAGAAGAATTGATATAAATACTACGATTATTGGGTTATTTTGTCCAAAACAATCTATTAGAAAAATAAAAAAAGAAAAGACCCTCGCGTCTTCCTAGTATTATCCGGTTATTTTCTCCAAAATAGCCTATTAAAAATAGGGTAAATTGCATAAAAGTCACTAAGTTTTCCAATTTTCTCGATTTTGACACTGCATTTTTAGTTTTTGCAATTAAGTCATTATGTTTTCAGAAAAGTTGCAATTAAGTCATTATGTTTTCCAAAAAGTTGCAAAAATGACCATATGACCGGATGGTAACAGGTTACCAGGTCATATGGTCAGATTTGCAATTTTTCAGAAAACCTAATGACTTAATAGCAAAAATAAAACATAGTGTCAAAATCAAGAAATCTGAAAAACTCAGCGACTTTTAGGGTTTATTTCATAAAAAACCCTAAATTTTCAACTTTTTTCTGCTTAAACCTAAAACTTTATTTTTTTTTTCAAAAAAAACCTAAATTTTGGAGAAACTTTTTAATTTATCCCCTTAACCCGGTTTTACAGGTTATACATACTTTTTTTTTTTCAGAAAAAACCCTAATTTCTTTTTTTTTTTTCGGGAAAAAACCCTCAATTTCAGTGATTTTTTCAACAAAAAAATGTTTCTTCGTTTTTGTAATTGACATAACTTTCATAGACGATGTCCAAATTTTACGAACTTTATATCCCTAGAAAGGTCGTAAGTAATACTACAACTTTGCTTTACTGACTTTTGTTTGAATATGTTCAGATATTTCGCTACACTGGCTTGTTTTCTTATAATAGCTGTATATTTTGCATACGAGCTTTGTTTAGGGTTTTTTCTGAAAAAAAGTATGTATAACCTGTAAAACCGGTTAGGGGGATAAATTAAAAAGTTTCTCCAAAATTTAAGTTTTTTTGGAAAAAAAAAATAAAGTTTTAGGTTTAAACAGAAAAAAGTTGAAAATTTAGGGTTTTTTATGAAATAAACCCTAAAAGTCGCTAACTTTTTTAGATTTCTTGATTTTGACACTATGTTTTATTTTTGCTATTAAGTCATTAGGTTTTCTGAAAAATTGCAAATCTGACCATATGACCTGGTAACCTGTTACCATCCGGTCATATGGTCATTTTTGCATGTTTTTGGAAAACATAATAACTTAATTGCAACTTTTCTGAAAACATAATGACTTAATTGCAAAAGCTAAAAATGCAGTGTCAAAATCAAGAAAATTAGAAAACTTAATGACTTTTATGCAATTTACCCTTAAAAATACAAAGAAAAGCCCCCTCGCATCTTGCTAACTATAATAAAATTTCCTTGTTCAAAAAAAAGTTACAAATAAAAAGTAAAGAATTTACGCCCTTATGGACTTCTAAATATTATGTCTAAATTCATATAAATAAACTTATAATTATTTATAATTAAATGACCCATAATTAGAAAGCGCCATTATAAACCTGAACAAAAAATTTCCCGAGTTCTACAATTTTGAAAAATCACTAAAGTCTTCAGGAGTGAGATCTTCGTAGATTTTACTTTTGGAATGTCACCTCAGTTTCTTCTGTCTTTCCTCCCAACTTCTCACTACCTTTCACTTCTTTTTGTTTTTTAATTTAAAAACTTAATTAAAAAAATTTAAAACTGCTTCAAAATAAAATACTTCATTTAAATCTAAAGTTACATTATAATACAAATTAAAAAAAACCGTACACGATAACTTAAATCCTTGATACCATAAATTAAAACCTAAAATACGATAATTAAAACCTAAAATACGATAATTAAAAGCTAACTACGATCAACGAAACCTAGGTGAATTTTTGACAACATTTCACGCATCATGGTGCGTGAAATCAGTGCCGTGTGTCATCCGATACTCTTGTAAGGCTTGCTCAACGATCTCAGCATCGGTGGTCCCCGGTTGTCGGTTCGCCGATAGTGGTACGTAAATTTGGTAAAATTTATAAAATTTATCTGACATATGCCTCCATTTGAAGCGAAGGTGATCCATAATCCGATATTGTGTTGCACCCAAAATTCTGTGATACTATTCCGCTATACGTTCCCAGAAACCACGGTTGTTTCTCACCGTATGGTCTTCAGATATGTTGATGAAGGCGGTTGTTAAAGCTGTCTCTTCTTGTTGAGTCCATCCCCAATGAATGTTTCTATTTTTCAACCCATCCATTTCTTATAATAATATATGTGTGTGTCTATAAGATGTGTATGAGAAACATATGAGATGTGTATGTATATATAGAGGTAATTGAGAAAAAAATAATAAAAAATAGCCGTTAGCCAATGGCTAACGCTATTCGTCGCTCGGGCTCCTTAGTGCGAGCTGACCGCATTGGGGGGGGGGGGTGTTCACTGTGCCGTCGCACACGTCGGACAGGACGTCGCAACGGCACACCGGTGGACCTAAGAAAATTGTATTGTGTTGGACAGTGATATTGCATGTGCATAACTTTGACACAATTTGTTAATTGGATATCATGTTTTAACATAGATTTTAAAGTCAATTGGGTTTTAGGAAAATTACAATATAAATGTAGTTGGCCTTAACACCATGGAGGGGAAGTATACATGTAATTGTAGGGGTGGAATTGGTACGGTACCGGGCTTTTTTCTTCTATACCGTGTACCGTACCAATTATAATTGGCACAAAAATTTAATTACCAGTACCGTACCAAATATAATTGGTACCAACTTATTTGGCTACCAACAAGTTTGGTTGGTACAAATTGGTATTGGTATATACCAAAAACTTTTATTTTAGTATTGTTTTCCCTAACTTATCATCGCTTACGTGTTAGTTGCTTGTGTTATTAGTTTGATTTTAATATCTAGTGTTGTTTGAAAAAAGAATTAGTATTAAGAGTTGTTTTAGTAATTCATTTGCGGGTGACTTGTTAGTTATTACTCCTATTTAAAACATAAAAATAGGAGAATTGAAATTCATGTGTGTGTGTGTGTGTATATATATATATATATATATATATATATATATATATATATATATATATATATATATATATATATATATACTAGTTGTAAGACCCGTGTATTACACGGGATGATATAAAAAATTTAATTAAGAATATCTAAACATTAATAATTTTACATAAGAAATTTATTTGTTTATCGTGACATCTTGCTTTTGATTTTTTGCTATTACGACTTTGTATTTTGATAAATATAATTGATTATGAGAATGTCACCGGCACTAAAATCAAATTCACTATTATGATTGGAATCAGTCTTCAAAATATTATGACGTCAATTGTCTCTCTATTGTCTCCCAAATCATTCTACACATTAAAAAATAATATGATATTAAAAAACAATTAATTTGAAATTGAATGATAACAATTAATTTTAAAATTGAATGATAATTAAACCGATCATTAAGGAGTTAGAAACGTTTCAAACCAATTAGTTTTTTAAGAAATTTAAAATTATGAGAAACTGACATGTGGCAAATTCAATGAGGAGATGACATGTGGCTTTGAGTTACTTATTTATTAGGATAGGATATATATATATATATATATATATATATATATATATATATATATATATATATATATATATATATATATATATATATATATATATATATATATATATATATGAATTGGTTGGTACGGTACAACCGTGGTATTCAAAATTTTGTACCGTTACCATACCAAGATTGCTTAATTGGTATGGTACTACCAACCAAACATATTGGCTACCATACATGTTGGCTACCAACTTTATTGGTACGGTTGGTAACATGTTGGTTGGTTCTCTACGGTACATTTTTGACAGCCCTATGTAATTGTTATACATGTATTAACTATTAAGTGGCAATTATGCGTGTTTTTTTTTCAATGACTTTGGTACCTAAACCAAGAGCTCTGAAAATGAAATATGCACGATTCTAAGACCTTTTTGCTAATTGTGATCATACATAACCCTGCATTCTTTTCAGAAAATTTCCTATTTGTGTGTACGCTCCACGGGAATCTAATCTTAACTTTTGTTCAAGTCATTCAATCTCCGATAAAAAAAATAAGGAGATCAAAAGCAGTAAAGGGGAGGCTTGCATGTCTTGCCCAAAAAAACAATATTGGATATGATTTATAAATAATATTATATATCATCTTAATCGGATGGGATTTTATGAAACCGTTATATCATTTTTTTGTATATATTACGTTTATAAAAAAATATGTATAATACTTTAATATTCTATAACAATATTATTAACACGTTTTACATTGTAAATATTCTAAAACACAAAATATTATCATATTACACATTATATTTTATTAAAGTAAAATATTAAAATATTTCATAAGAAAGACGTGGTCTCACAGTCTTATAAAATCCCTTCCGTCTCAAATTAACTTATATATATATATATATATATATATATATATATATATATATATATATATATATATATATATATATATATATATATATATGTGTGTGTGTGTGTGTGTGTAAGTGCATGTGTATATGTATAAAATGTAAGTGTAAGTGTAAGTGTATTATGATTTATTTCCACTACTAGAATACTAGGGTAGTACTGACGACGAATTTGGTCACTATTCGGTAGGTATTTCGGTTTACCGACCGTTTTCTGACGGAACTGGAAAGGAGGAAAAAGGCTGGTGGGAAAATTTTACCGACCGATTACTGACAGCTTTGTGACGAATTACCGACCATACTATTCCGTCAGTAACCACCTACGGACTACCGGCCACTACGTTTGACCAATCGTTTTTCCTTAGCGACCAAATACCGACCACCGATTTACCTACCAAATACCAACCACCAGTTTACCTACAAAATACCGACCACCCATTTACCTACCAAATACCGACCACCAGTTTACCTACAAAATACCGACCACCCATTTACCTACCGAATACCGACCACCAATTTACCTACAAAATACCGACCACCAGTTTACCTACCAAATACCAACCATATAAATATGACAAAATTTCTGTCGCAAATCGGTTGGTAATATTATTAAATAAAAATAAAAAAAATCTATTTTTTTCCGTAAATGCAGCAAAAAAACCAATAAGCATATAACATTCATGTTCGAACGAAAGGTAAATCGATAGTTGTTTAATACACTAAAATTGTTCAAATAAAAATTACAATTGTTTTTCAATACAAAACTAAGAATTGCGAGAAGCCCCATTGTGCTACAAACCATTCCAACAACTAGAATCTCAACCGATAAATGCCATGTCAAGCCGCGAAAGTATATGATTAAGATGAGAACAAACAAACCAAGGATATTGTTCATGAAGACTTTGTGGTATATCTGCATTTTAAGGAAACTGAGGATGTCAGAAACGAACTATATGCAAGTACTGATGGTGTAAATGAACGCATAATCAAGAAACCGACAAACCTCGGAGAAAGTTAAAGATGTTGCTTTCTGGCTCTTCTGACTCGCAGATTTAATAGCTACAATGGCTGTTCTAGCGTGCGTAGCCAAGGGTACTAAAAAGAATGACACATAAAAAGCAATTAAAATAATTGAGGAATGTTTGATTAAAATAATTGAGGAATGACACGTAAAAAGCAATTTGAAATAATTGAAAGCAAGCCTAGCAACTCTTTGTTGTTTCTTTTTCCTTGAGGAATTTCATCAAGCAGGTGGTGGACGAAACAAAAATTCCAAGTTGACCTTAAATGCAATTAAATTTTTTGGTTCAGACATTTCATCGAACATATTCTACGCGCCATCGTTCTTCAGCTAGAAACTTAACTAATTTTAACAATAAATTTACCCTTTACAGCAATAAAATTTCAACCATTCATGAAAAAATCAAAAGCTTCGAGAAAGACTTCAAACCATTCAAACACCCGCCGGATAAGTGAAGCATAAACGGCCGGTTCCAGGCGGGATGTCCGTTTGGGGTCGGCGCTAGGGCAGGGCTGTCGCTTTGTGCAAGGGTGGCTCCAATTAGAGAAGAAGGCCGGCGATTGACAAATGGTATTGAGTTGGACGCTGGTGATAACCGGACTAGTGAAGGGAAGCAGCGACGACGACAACTTGGTGATTGATGACTGCGACTTTCTTCAAGCAAGAGTATGGAATATGTGTAGATAAAGGGGGGGTGATGTTAAGGGGGAAAGGGCAAACGAAATTTTCAGCAACTTTGGGAGCGGGAGAGAGGAGGGGGAAATGAAAATTTTCAAAGGGTTGAACTAGAAGGGGGAGTTGAAAGACAATGGAAATTTTGAAATAAAATCTAGTAACGTTGTAACCTATAATTTTCGTGGACAAATATATTTACACACATTAAATATTGTTTTAAAATAAATTCGACTCCATATTTTTTTTTTATTATGGTTTTGTTCATATCATGTTTTTTTACATGTTATTAAAACCATCAATATAAAATATTTTAACTTACATCCTTATAAATGCAAGTTTTAGATTAAATCTTATATTTTTGAAACTATTATTTTGTTCTTTTTTTGTTTATGTTTTTTTTTAAAATTTTTTTAATAACTTTTGATATATTACACTTTTGTTATTATCAATATTGCAAAAGTCGCGAGTCACTAGCGTGACAGTTGAGTAATTACCTTTAAATGTGCACACGTTTGTATGTATATAAATATCATGTACAATTTGGGAAAAATAAAGCAACTAATGTATAATAAAGATGTAAACAAAATGAAGCGGAAAAAACATCGTTTAAGCCTCTAAAAATAAGAAATAACAAACTTTGGTAGGTAATCCGTCACTGATTACTGACGGATTACTTACCTTTTAGTGACAACTAAGAACTTTCGTCAGTATTCCGTAGGAAATACCGACTAAATACCGACCAAAAAGCTCATCGGTCACTATTCGGTTGGAAATCTAGTGATGGATTACCTACCAAAATTTGTTATTTGTTATTTTTCGATGACTAAACGACGTTTTTGTAGCTTCATTTTTTAACAACTACATTATACACTAGTTACTTCATTTTACCCAAATTATACATAATATCTATATATGTATAAACATTTACACGTTCTAATGTAATCACTCGTTTAGTCCTTTAACATTATAATGTGTAGAAGTATGTGATGTTTTGAATAAGCTGACACATGTGGGCACACACACATGTGTACATACACATACATGTATAATAAAGATGTTAAAAAAATTAAGGTGAAAAAACATCGTTTAGGCCTCGGAAAATAAGAAAAACCAAAATTTGGTAGGTAATCCGTCACGGATTACCAACGGATTACTTACCCTTTAGTGACAACTGAAAATTTTCGTCGGTATTCCATAGGAAATACCGACTAAATACCCACCAGAAAGCTCATCGGTCACTATTCGGTTGGTACTCGGTTGGTAATCAGTGACGGATTACCTATCAAAGTTTGTTATTTTTTATTTTTCGATGACTAAACGATGTTTTTTTAGCTTCATTTTCTTAACATTTATATTATACATCAGTTAATTCATTTTTTCCCAAATTATACATAACATCTACATACATATAAACATTTACATGTTCGAAAGTAATCACTCATTTAGTCATTTAACATTATAATGTGTATAAGTACATGATATTTTGAATAGGCTGACACATGTAGGCATACATACATACACATACATGTATAATAAAGATGTTATAAAAATGAAGTTGAAAAAACATTGTTTAGGCCTCGAAAAATAAGAAATAACAAACTTTGGTAGGTAATCCGTCACTGATGACCGACGTATTACTTACCATTTAGTGACAACCTAGAATTTTCGTAGGTATTCCGTAGGAAATACCGACTAAATACCGACCACTTAGACTTTGGTCGCTAAACCGTTGGTACTTCGTCTGTGATATTAGGGTTGGAGACTATCGTCACTATTCCGTCAGAAAAAAGTAGGCAATTTCCTACCGAAAAATTTCCGTCACTAATTCTGGTAGGTATTAACCCCCTTTTCTAGTAGTGTTCATTATTATATATATATATATATATATATATATATATATATATATATATATATATATATATATATATATATATATATATATATATATATACTTGTATGTGTAAGTGCATGTGTATATGTATAAAATGTAAGTGTAAGTGTAAGTGTATTATGATTTATTTCGTTATTATATATATATATATATATATATATATATATATATATATATATATATATGTGTGTGTGTGTGTGTGTGTGTGTGTGTGTGTGTGTAAGTGCATGTGTATATGTATAAAATGTAAGTGTAAGTGTAAGTGTATTATGATTTATTTCGTTATTATATATATATATATATATATATATATATATATATATATATATATATATATATATATATATATATATATATATATATATATATATATATATATATGTATGTGTAAGTGCATGTGTATATGTATAAAATGTAAGTGTAAGTGTAAGTGTATTATGATTTATTTCGTTATTATATATATATATATATATATATATATATATATATATATATATATATATATATATATATATATATATATATATATATATATATATATATATATATATATATATATATATATATATAAGTGTATGATGATTTACTTTCAGTTACATATATATACATATACATACATATATACATACACTTACACTTACACATACACTTGCACTTACACATAGTTACACATGATTATTACTATTATTTATTTGTATATGTATAATAAATGGAATCTTAAATATAATCATAATAAAAATAAATAAATTTAAATATATTGAAAATTAGGAGGAAAAATAACACCTAAATTAAAAAATCATAATAAGGATAATAAAAGAATAATAAAAGATTACATACACATATAAATTATTCAAACATATATGTATATGTATGAAGGGAATGTATTTCATTGATACCGACCAAAGTGAATAAAAATAATATTTTTATCAATTATGTCTGAAATAAACTCTCTCATCACCAAAACGTCGGTTAAAATAAAGTAGCTGATGTATAACATGTATAAGGAAAATGAAGTAACTAATGTAATAACAAAATGAAAAAAAAATAGTAATAACGGACAAAAAATACCGAAAATAAAAAATTAATAATAATAATAACAATATTATCAATGAAAGTTAATAGCGCTACAATGTCATTATTCTTAACTTTTAACCTGGAACCTGCTGAGAGAACTTAATGAATAGATAAAACTAGACTTTATTCCCTTAAAGGACAAAAAATAAACACTTTAAGGACCTTTTAGACCAACAATTAACAAGTAGTTGGTTGGGCTAGTGACAGTTTGCCTTTTTTTTATCAGTTCTGTTGGTATTTAGTCGGCAATTACGAATATCTTACTGACCACAAACGTTACCGTCGGTACCCTTTTGGGAATATTAGGCTTGAGCTTGTCAACATCATTCCATCGCGAAATCGTCGGTATACCGATGGTATACAGTCCGTCGGTATTTCCCCACTTTTCTAGTAGTGGTCCAAGATCATGCAAAATAACACCATGTTTTGTTTGATGATAATATCTTCAAGTTGCAGGAAATTAATTTTGAACGTTTTGTAGCATTGCAACTTTATTTCTAAGACATAACATTTTTTGAAGTCCGTAAGGGCTTAATTCTTTTTTTGTTTGTACTCTTTAATAGATTGTATATGTATGTAAATTTATGCATGCATGTATGTGTATGTGTTTGTGTCTGTATACAAGTACACAAGTAAGTAAGTTTCTAAAGATGGAATGCGTTGTTATGACCTAAACCCCAAAAGTTCTATTAATCTGTATACATCGTGCTCAACATTCTTTCTTTAGGTAAGACAAGACTTCCATCTTTAAATTTTGATTCCCTTGTTTTTTATAGAGATTAAAAAACTTTGTCATAGAACACACAGAGAGGTATAGAAACAGAAACTTAGAAGATAACAAAATAAAAACTGGTGCTTAAAGTCCTATAAATATCCTCTATGGAACTCCAACTATGCATACTTAATCTGTGCTTCACCATTCAGAAAGAGTGCGCCCGAGGAAGAAGAAAACTGAAGATGATGAATCTGCTCCAGACATGCATACTCATTTCTTTCTTTATAGTCATATCTACAATAGACGAAGACCGAAAGGTTAGAATATACATTATATGTTGGTCTAGCAATCACGTATACAGGCACACACACAAGTGACGACTATAGTTTATTTTACAGCTATCTCAGATAACTTTCAACAAATTTTTACGCAGTAATCGATCAGCACTAAGAACATGAGTTTTATGACCTATAATCTCCTTAAACCTGCTTTTCGTTCTATAAATAACACACTTTTGATACCTAAAATCCAAATATTTGATTTATTTTGACAGAGAGATGGTCATTAAAGAGTATTATTTCTTACGAAATTAAGAACCCAAACTGCAATTAAAAAATAAATCTGTATAAACTATAGTTATCGTTTATATTATTCCAAACTAGTCGAATGCCCGCGCGTTGCGCAGAAAGAAAATTATATAGTTAAAATATAGACAAATACATGTTATTATCATACTATTTTTAAAAAGTCTTTATTCTTTTCAATTATATGATAATAGATACATGTATCAAAATTTTAGAAGACAAAAAACTGCAAAAATTACAATAAATGAATACAATTCATGAAATAAAATTAGAATTAATATGGTTCAATATAAATAGTTATCCCAAACTACATGATTTTAATATCATCTGTCTACACTTTGTGCATTGATAAAATTGAGGGATATTGTATGTATTTTGATATAGTTTTGTAAAGGTTTCCATTGGCACTCAAGTATTTTGAATAATACGCTTTTATTGATAAGAATAGAGACATATTCTAATGGTGTTTACCGTACGATATATAGTGAAAACCACACATCGCACCAATTATGCGATTTGGGATTTTGAAAAGCACAAACTGTATCACGAAAGTTTAAATTTTGATTATATATTATGGTGCATACTGTTTTGTGCAACTTGATGAAGGAATACAAAGTTTATATCGAGATCGACCCGCTGTACTTTTAAAGTTCGAACTCATTAAAATAAAATATAAAAAACTTTTACTATATATTTATTTGAAAGTAAATATTTGGAAATGTTTCCAACAATAAAAATTGACTAATCATTTATATAATTGTTTTACTTTGAGAAAGACATTTATTTATAGAATAAATTTTTTTTCTTAAGTTGGTTTATCATGACGATGTGGGATCAAACTTTCTTTTATAATGTGTTATTTTATTTCATTTTCTTATCCCACATTGCTTAAGAAACACAACTAAAGTGAAATCAAACATATATAAGTAAAGAGGTTAATATATTTTTCATCCCACATAGTTTAATTAACAAATTCCAAGGGAAAGCAAGTCTTTATAAGTAGAGAGACTGAAGCTATTTCACTCATATATTTGTTCTTTTGTGTTATTGACTGTAACCGGCTTAGAAAACGGTTAAAACATTCAATGGACTATTGGTTCGAGCTTTAAGACCGATTTCATAAAATTTGGATGGGTACACACCAGTGCCCACTTCTATTTTTTCTAAAAGTATTCAAATAAATGAGATACGTGATAAAAATTCATCCACATTGATTGAATAGCCTCTCTTATAAGATTTATTAGGTAGATAATAAATCTGTTTCAACTTTGAACGATGTTCAAACATTTACTGTTTAAAACTTTTATATATAGATATCTTATTAAATTGAAAAATGTTATCAACGTTGTCACCACATATTGAACTATGACTCTATGAACTTACAACCGAATCGTTTTTTAATAGTTTTAAACCCAATTTAATATTCATATTTTTAGTTTCAATGTTTTTGAAGCTAAAACAAAATAGTAAAATCAATTGAAACTATGAGAAAAAAATATGTTTTTATGATAAATTGACTACTAATTAATAATACACTTTGGAAATTGTGGTACGATAAAGATTGAAATATAAATGTGCGAACAATCTTGATACAAATAAAAAACTTCAAATTATTGTGGTAAAGATAAATAATTTAACTTAAAACATATTGTTTCGATAATATTTTCTTATAATGTGTGTGTGTCTATATGTATATATATCGCGGTAAATATATAGAACATCAACACCATTGTTATTTTTTACTACGACATACTTAAAAGTCATATTATGATCAAGATTGATGGATAATGTAATCAAATTAGTGGTATCATATAAGGGGAAAGATGAAAGGTTAGATAGATGTGTGTGAGACAAAGAAAAAAATCTAAATAAAATCGTAAAAGATAATTTATTAAAGTTGAATCGTATTGTTTTAAATGATATTTTTATATGAGATATTTTAAAATGTTCACAAATGAAAACTTCTATGTATATACATACTCTTGAGTCGAAAAATGTTTACACCGGTTTCATTTTTTACAAACGACATATAAATTTTCAATGTAATCAGGTTTTTAAAAGTTTTGAGTAATTTTAATTTTCAATTTTGAGTTTCAATACTTCAAAAAGTTGAAAAAAATTAGTAGGAATGCTTTAAAACTTTACGATAAAAACTTGTTTTATGATAAAATGATCACTAATAGTAGACTTGAAAGTCATATTATGATCAAATCAAACTTGATGGATAGTGGAAGCAAATAAGTGATATTATATAAGAGAAAGATTGAAGGTCATATATGTATGTGAATCAATGTGGGACAAAGAGAAAAAAAAATTTATTTTTATCTTGAATAATCATTGGAAATATGAAAAGACATGGAAGTTTCAAATCAATGTGGTGCTTGGAAATATGCCTCTATTATAAGATATATAGATATAGATTAAACAAAAGCTTTAGTCTCACACGATGTATACATTTTTCATCCATGAAGAATTAAATATAAAGATATAACCCGAGATAAGGATGTTCAACTCTTGACTCTAATGCAATTTTGTTTGCAGGTTTTTATCGCTTACATGGGATTTCTACCTGAAGGCGAATATTCGCCCTCTTTGCATCACTACGAAATCTTGAAAAATATTACCAGTCCTAGGTATTTTTTTGAATTACTATTTCATTTTAGAAACCATATGTTTAGTTTATGATCGTTAAACGTGACCAGGTTCGCAAGCAAAGCACTGATAAGGAGTTACCAAAGAAGCTTTAATGGATTTGCTGCCTATCTCTCGCAAGAAGAAAAACAAAAGTTGGCTGGTAAGTTTCATTCGCCAGATTTTGTTGCATTAAGATTTTTTTCTGTTTTCAAATTAAATCAAAAACAAAAATACAAGTCTAAACATGTCTGAAAACTTACTCCATCTCCTGTCTGCCCTCCTTGTCGCATCTGTTCTTCTGCAGTCGCCGTCATGGCCAATTTAACATAATCACTTGTTATAATTAAGAATAAATTAACAAGCAACAAAGTAAAACAATAACATAAAAATGACAAAATAATTCAAAATTAACAAGCAAAGAAAGTAACATACCGAATGAGAATCATTTTCTGAAACAGTGAGAATGGTTCAATGTTAGTGCTCATACATAGCCTCATCATTCTTAGCATTTAGAGTTTGTTTGTACCGGTACTCTTTTCCAACAATCAGAATTTCTTAACTTAATTTGAGATACATCCGAAACGACTACAAAAACTGAGAAAACAAGAATTGGATATGATCGTACATGTGGTCTATTTGGTCTTCTAGAAACAATGTCTGCTTTAACAACAAGATTAGCTAGAAGCATGTCCCAGTTGGTTTTTGATGTTAAGTATTTAGCTTTTAATTGGATTAAGTGTAGGGAAAAAGGGATTGGGAAGCTCATTTGGGACTCGTGGGTGTAACGGCTTGGCTGTTTTCTGTTGTAGTTTCTGCTGTCTAGCTTCTCGCTAGTTCTTTTATAAAATTCTTGCTGTTCAAAAGAAAAAAAAAAAGGAATTGGATATGATCCACAGTGACTTGCATAAATGATTAGGGATATACACATATTTGGATTGCTAAGATTGATTTAAACCCCTAACAGGTTATGATGGGATCATCTCCGTATTCCCATGCCAAAAGTTGCATCTCCAGACAACAAGGTCGTGGAATTTCATGGGTTTTTCAACAACAGTTGAGCGAAGTCCCGTCGGTGAGAGCAACACGATCATTGGAGTCATAGACAGCGGCATATGGCCGGAGTCACAGAGCTTCAACGATGAAGGACTCGGACCAATTCCAGAAAAGTGGAAAGGGGAGTGTCGGGGTGGCAAAAATTTCACTTGCAACAGGTTACTTTAATATTTGAAGTGGTCTAGAGGACCAAAGTATATATTTCAAAATATCATGCATGTTGCAGCATTGCCCAAGTTTCTATATAGTGATCATTAATTACCATCTGTATTGTTATTCTTGATCAATAGTAATTAATTAGGATACTAATACAACTTTATATTGCTCACAATCAATCCGCAGGAAGATAATTGGAGCGCGCTCCTATGTCATGGAAGATTCTGCTAGGGACATGAAGGGACATGGAAGTCATGTGGCATCTATCATAGCCGGGAACCAAGTTTATAAAGCAAGCTATTACGGTGTAGCAGAAGGAATTGCAAGAGGGGGAGTTCCTTCTGCAAGGCTTGCTGTTTACAAAGTTTGTGACGCGTTCTTATGTGAGACTAGAGATATATTGACGGCTTTTGACGATGCAATATCTGATGGAGTCGACATTATATCCATTTCACTCACAGCTGATCCAGTTGGCATCACCTCTGACCCCATCGCAATTGGTGCTTTTCATGCGATGCAGAGAGGCATACTAACCGTTCAAGCTGCCGGGAACCATGGTCCTAGGTTGTATTCCGTCACAGGAGATGCTCCGTGGATCTTTAGTGTTGCAGCAAGCAATACAGACAGAAAAATAGTAAATAAAGTTCTTCTTGGGGATGGTACAATTCTAGTGGTGAGTGTATTACTTTGCCTATCTGTCTCTCACATGCATTTAAATAGCACTTAATAATCGGACGTGATTGAAATTTGTAGGGTACCTCTATAAACGCTTTCCCTTCAAGTCCCGAAGAACTGCCTCTCATTTATGGAAGAGAAGTGACAAGCACGTGCCCCGAAATCCAAGCAGGGTAAATTCTATTTATCGCATGCAAAAAAAAAATAATAATAATCTTAAGACATGTACTAATCACATTTTCGTTTATAGGGATTGTGAGGCAAGGTGCTTAGACAGTAGCCTCGTTCACCAAAAAGTGGTTCTCTGTGATAAACATAACAACGTAGGTTCAGTAAAGGCAGCGGGAGCCCTTGGTTGTATACTCCCAAATCATGGAAACAATTACTCAGAGGTCGGACCATTACCTGTTGGTGCTCTATATAGAAATGACATCAACAAGATCAAAACCTATCAAAACTCTACCAAGTATGATTTTTTCTACCAAATCTCTGTGCTTTTTAATGTATGTTTATGTTTAATGGATACTTTTCACTTGTACAGACAACCTAAAGTTCAAATTTTCAAGAGCGAAGACATAAACAATCCAGCTGCTCCTCTTGTCGCCTCATTTTCTTCCCGAGGACCGAGCAAATTTATCTCTCATATTATAAAGGTAATTCTTTTTTTTTTTTTCTTGTTTTTCATCTGCTAGCTGCTACATAGGAGTTCCTTTAAAAGTTCGTTATACAGAAGCACTCTTGCTCTGATTTAGTATGAACTAGGAAGGGATTGCTCAGATTAAAATATTAAATCTTGAAAGTTTGAAGGATGATGGCCTTAACACAAAACTTATGAGTTAACCCATATATTATTAAAATTGTCCATCAAGTTTTTTATTTTGTTTATGAGAGTAATGAAATAGACCATGTTATTTTAGCCTGATGTAACGGCTCCCGGTGTGGAAATTCTGGCGGCTTATTCACCCATGGCTTCACCTTCTGAAACTTTTGTTGACAAACGCTCTGTCAAGTACAATATTTTATCAGGAACATCGATGGCTTGCCCACATGTTGCTGCCGCTGCTGCTTTTGTCAAGTCTTTTCACCCAACTTGGTCACCGTCAGCAATTAAGTCTGCACTCATGACCACAGGTAACTTCTTGTGTTAGTACTCATGACCACAAGTAACTTCAAGTATCTAATGTTGACAAAATTCAATCACACGTCCTTATTCCAATTTGCATAATTGTCTCATAGCACGGGAAATGGATCCCAGCCAGAGCTTAGATGCTGAATTTGCATATGGGTCTGGACATATTGATCCGCAAAAGGCTAAAGATCCAGGCCTTGTGTATGACATATATAAAGAAGACTATCTCAAGATATGGTGCAGCATATCTAAAATTGTAAATGATAGTTGTCGCCCCAATAAGTTGATGCTTGGACAACTAAATTACCCTTCGATGACGGCTCAAGTCAGCGTGAAATCTGCATTTGTTGTGACTTTTCCAAGAACAGTGACGAATGTGGGTACACCAAATTCAACGTATGTTGCATCCATACAAGGAGGCTCAAAGCTCCACATCCGTGTTAATCCCAACAATCTACAATTCACTGCATTAAACCAAAGAAAGTCTTTTGTGGTGACAGTTAGAGGAAAAGGATTCAAGTCACCACTAACAATAAAGAGTATGACTTTGTTATGGAACGATGGTAATCACAAAGTCCGCAGTCCACTTGTAATGTATACCGGGAGCGCCACCACTAGTGGAGGAGTGTCAACAACATCAGGGCTTTGTAAAGCCTTTGTAATTCATTTTGTTAGCATTATTATCGCTCATTGTATATATACGCACTAGGAGCTATTATTTTCATCAAGCTTTACCGTATGATATGTACATGTATTTTATTTTCCTTTTTCCTACTTACAGATGTAAAAACTAAAACGCTGCTTTCTCGTTGATACATACTATCTTGTTCATTTGGCTTCATCATTTGTGATCTGCTGGTAATTAGCGAGATATCTTTTCTGTAGATCGGTAAGATTTCTCAGAATTGAAGTGCCTTTGTAGTAGAGAGAGAGAGAGAGAGTATGTGTGTGAGTATATATATATATATATATATATATATATATATATATATATATATATATATATATATATATATATATATATATATATATATATATATATATATATATATATATATATATGGCTAGGTTATCTTAAGAATGATAATTATTGTGTAACCTTGTAATCAGATCCTGACCGTCAGATCAAATAAATGTGTGGTTATGATTGAAAGGTTAAAATTGCAAATAAAAGATAATATAATTAATTAAATTATTAAAAACGGCTATAAATGACATAATAGACATTTTATCAACCTAAAAAAAGGAAACTTCGTGATTTTAGGGATACAGGAGCATCTCTTTTCCCTCTCACCTCTATAATCATGTTCAAAATCATAAAAATGCGTTTTCATTCTGGAAAGAATGAAAAAACTGAAAAAATTGTATTTTTCATTTTGCTAAGATGTCATTCTCATAAGATACAAGTTCATTATGATAAGATTTCATTGTGGTAAGATACAATTTCATTATAAGTTCTCTTAAGATAAAAATTTAACAAAGACTCATTCTTGACAGAATGAATTCATAACAGAATACGTTATTAAAAAATTAAAATACAAAAATACAAAAGAATACGTTGAAGCAATTAACAAAGAATACAGAAATACAAAAGAATACATTGAAGCAATTAACAAAGACTCATTCTTAACAGAATGAATTCGTAACATAATATGTTCTTATAGAAAACTCATTCTTAACAGAATGAACTATTAATAGAGATGCAAAATAATACGACAAATAGAGGATACAATTGTTATTATCGTGAGAATAATCGTAAAATACAACTAGAAAAAATGAAATTATCTCGAGATTACATTCTTGAAAGAAAACTCGTTCTTAACAGCATGAGTGTTTAACGGTACGTGTTCTTCCATACGACTCATTCTTAACAGAATGAGTTCTTCACTGGAAAAAAAAGAAGAAGATGACGATGGTGCTGTATTTTTTTCTCTTGACCGATTCACACCAAAAGAAGGAGGATGGTATTAGTGTGTTCTTGCATACGACTCATTCTTAACAGAATGAGTTCTTCATGTTGGTTCTTAAGCTTTTTTCAGTTTACCTCCTGATGGTTGGGTTTTTTGCTTTTCTCACTTGATTGCTGGGTTTTTTTGTTGATTGTAGCATCTGTTACATGATTGCTGTTTTTTATTGATTAATGGAAGTTTACACATTACATTGACATGGAAGTTATTGCGAGAATTATCTGATTAATTCTCGATGAACCCCTTTTCAACGTGTTTTGGAATCAACGAAAATCAAATTAAAGAATCAACGATAATTAAAGATGTGCTTCAAACCTTTAATTCAACAAATAAGATGTAGTCGAAAAGCTTTAACCGGCATGCAACAACGAGCTTCAAGCCTTCGGTTCATCAGAAATAGGAATTGAATTGCTATAATTAGAGAAAAGAGGGTGGATCGAGGTTGGGGACGATGGTGCAGATGGAGTTTGGTGACGATCTGGTGATTGTCGTAGGTAGAGAGAGATGGAGAAGAAACCTCCATAATTATAGCAATTAATTAGGGTAATTCCTTAATTATAGGATTAATCAGTTATGGAATTGATGCAAAAATACTAAAATACCCTTCTGAAATGATTGGTCTACGTTAAGTAACACAATAACACAATAATTAGACATATACAAATGATCCTAACTCTCTCTCTCTCTCTCTTTCTATATATATATATATATATATATATATATATATATATATACTACATTAAAAAGCAAAAATGGTTTCTAAAAATGGAAACTCTTAAAATTAAAAGGTCCAAACTATTATAAACAAAGTACAATATTCAAGACGCATACAATTTTGAATCCTCTCTTAACTCGTATCTCGTTCATTCCTAAAATCAGGTTTTCAAAATTTGAATTAGAAATGGTTGGTTAAAAATCCCATAAATGTCGTATTAGCTGCCGCTTACCCATTCTCTTTGAAAATCAATTCTCCATATTCAAAATTTGAATCCACACATTTCTCTCCCCTTTCACCTGCTAAACCATAAATACCCACCCTAGACGTCGATCGGCCAACAAACTACTTTGTGTTCTCTCTTCAGCGACCCCTTCTTCTCAAGAGAGATCTCTCTGTTGCTTAGATCCCGACTCCTTCCAAGTTCACCCTATCTAAAAAAACACCCTAAATACAACATAGGTTCACAGTCGCTGCCTTACAAAACCATGACCTAACCTCACAATCTTCCACCATTGCTTCAATCGTGAATTAGCCGACGTGTCCTTTATACCACCACCATTTACCGCCTCCACTAGATCTGCGACCGCTGACAAGTGCTTGACTGTGCAGGAATTTATGTCGATGACGAAGTAGATGAAGGTGAGAATCTTTTGACTAATCTCCTCCTTTTTCCACTGCAAAGTCATTTACTGCCTACACTCTTTCTTCTCTCTCCCGGTGTATCTGAAAGCAAATGAAGGTAACCTTCGATCTGAAGTCGTAGGTTGTTCTTGAGACCAGATAGAATCGAAATGAAAATCAAAGGCTTAACAAAGCTTATGATTTCATCCTTGGAAACCCTTCACGAGCATTCCAAACCTGTAATCGTCGATAATAGTGTAGAGGTATTACTGAACTATTGTTTTTTGTTCTACATTATAATATTTTTATTGGAAATTACTTACATAATTGATCAATAAAAACAACCTTATTTTGTTTTGTGAGAAATTAGTTATGTGCAGATATGACTGAAATTGTAGGTGAAAGCATTCAAGTGGGCACACCGTGTGAGTGTCAATATCTCTGTTTCTCGTTCTCTTTCTTTATAATTTTTTTTTCTGCTAATGAAATTTTAATAACAATTTACAGACCCCCGGTATTGCCATGACTTTCACCGGGTTAACAGGTGTTTGGGATTACCGGATTAACTAGTGTCTATGATCTACATGATTCATTGTTCACTGTTCATTAATTTGATATTATGTGTGCGTGTGTATGTTTCAGCATTAAAACTACAGTTCTGGTCCCTACCTTTATAGAGGAATCAAGGGACACTCATGAAAAATCCAGATGTGATAATGAGAATATGGCAAGGTAACAAGTATGTAACTCTTACATCAACAGTGGTCTCTTTCCTTTGGCGTTAGGTTTCTTTCATAAAATCTTATTCGTGTTTTTTTCTATATTGTAAATGCAAAGTAGCTGCTTTCTTCGTTTTTATTATTCATACCGGGTGGTGTAATTTATGGCGTAGTGTTTGGTGTCATTTTTTTAAATCTCTTCTGGGGTAAGGTTCTTTATTACTCCGTGCTCCATGGTAATTTATCTCAAGTACTTGATATCCTAATTATCTTCAGTTTTGATGATATACTTTTTTGCTTTAGTCCTTAGTGTTTCATATACTTTGACTTTTAGATGACATCGGGTGTAATTCTGTATAAACAGGGCTCCATCTATTATTGGAATTTCCTGACCCCTGGTTGTGGAATCTATATTAGCGAGGGGTGTCTTATGGCTCAAAATGCCCATCTTGATCATGGCCCCAATTAAATTCAATCTTCATTCTTGTCGGGAGTATGAAGCTATTATTTGGTTTCCTTTTTGATAAAGTATTAATTATAAGATTTCATGTTTTTCCAAAATTTTTAAATTACCCTTTAATGATATATTTAATAAAAGGGTTATTGTCACTGTAGCACAACAAAGTTTGGTAATTTGTCCGGATTGGTCACTAAAGTTTTTTTTTTGCGCAATAGGTCACTAAAGTTAAGTTTTACGTCCTAAATAGGTCATCGACGTTAAAACTAACTGGTTTTCACGTTAGTGTAGGGACCTATTTAACACGTAAATTAAACTTTAGTGACCTATTGCGCAAATAAAAAACTTCAGTGACCAATTCAGGAAAAAAAATGTACAGTGACCTATCATAACCACAAATACAATAATCGGTCTCAATCTCGCACTCTCCGTCTCGAAACTCTCTTCTCTATTCCGCTTTCTCTCGCCATCTCTATATCTCTTTTTTCTGTTATTGATCGCGAATACAACCGCTGTCTATGTTGTATTCCTCTATACCACTACTGGGTTCTTCCGGTGTGCTTGTGGGTCCACGGAGAAGGATAATCGGGTTAGACGGTGGTCATTCATCAGCATTTCTTCTAACTCGCCAAAGTAACGGAGGGGTAGGACTCGATGCCGGACTGTTTTGCCTGTGTCCAACCATGTATATCGTTGTAGCAGGAAACCGACTCTGATGAAACTCTGAGATGACGGACCCAGTTAATCTATTTGGGCTATCAAATTCCCCTATGAAACCTCCGCTATCAAATTCCTCTATAAAACCTACGATGCAGTTTTTGATAATAACCGCGCCGCAAACCGCAAATGCGATTTTTACTACAAAATAACCAAACAATGTGGTTTTTTAATGCGATATGGTTTTTCGGTTTTAACAGAACAATGTGGTTTTTTTAAGGCGACGAAGTTTTTCGGTTTTAACCGAACAGTGCGGTTTTTTAATACGATGTGTTTTTTCGGTTTTTCTTGTAGTTTTTCTCGATTTTAATATAAGATACGTGGTGCGGTTCGGTTTATATTGCGATTTGCGGTTCGGTTCTTACAAGCGGCGCGGTTCGATTTTTATAAAACTAAAAATCGCACCGCACCGGAAATTTTTAGTTTTTATAAAAATAAAAATCGCACAGCACCGGCGGCGGCTGTGATTCACGATCAATACCAGAAAAAAGAGATAGAGAGAGGGCGAGAGAGAGGGGAACAGAAAGGAGAGATTCGAGACGGAGAGGGCGAGATTGAGACCGACTATGGTCTTTATGGTTGCGAGAGGTCACTGGAGTTTTTTTTTTTCTGAATTGGTCACTGAAGTTTTTTTTTTTTTTTTTTTTTTTTTTTTTTGCGCAATAGGTCACTAAAGTTTACTTTATGTGTTAAATAGGTCCCTACACTAACGTGAAAACCAGTTAGTTTTAACGTCGATGACCTATTTAGGACGTAAAACTTAACTTTAGTGACCTATTGCGCAAAAAAAAAAAACTTCAGTGACCAATCCGGACAAATCATCAAACTTTGTTGTGCTACAATGACAATAACCCTTAATAAAATAACAACCAAAGTAAGATGCCATAAAAGATAAAAAAATGAAAGTACATTGCTATATCTAGAATTTAGTCTCTGATCGGGCAAAATGCAGGAAATAGCAATGTACTTTCATTTTTTTCTAATCTAGCATCTTACTTTCATTTATAGTTTTTAATACATTTAAAATAAACTTAATAAGTTTTAAAAAAATAGCACAGTGACTAAGCAGTTGTTGTCATTTTTGTAGGCTAAGAATCTAACGAATGAACTTGGTGCTCAAGACTGACCGACAAGATGGCAAAACATAAGTAAATCGAATATAATATTGCATTTATACAGTCAAATTTCTCCATTGTCTTCTACTTTATTTTTTTCTTCACTTCCAGAAATGAAAAAACGAGTTTTCTTTTGTTAACAAAGTTATAGTTAGGTATTTGTACCGGACATTTCCAAATTTGATTTCTACAAAATAACGAGTTTCCTTTTGTTAAGATTGTTATAGGATTTTGAATAGGTGTTATTACTGCTGCAGTCACCACGATTAAAATCTTGCTTTGAAACGATAACTTGGAACTTGGAAAGAAAGGAAAATTAGATAGGTAGGGTAGAGTCTATTTAAAACTCGAAGGTCTTATTAAAGCATTGTCCAATTAGAGCATTGTATTTTCAAACTATTTCTTATTAAAGCATTGTGTTTCATATAATAAACTCGCAGATCTTCATTACATCAGGCGCGAATTAGATAAAGTGAAACAGGGGCTATGGTTGTGAGCTAAATTACTCATTGTATGAAGGTCTGAAATCACAATTCGACTAGGCAAATTACTGGATTAGACCTAAAGTAATGGGCTGACTTTTCAGTTTTCTGTCGAGTTTGTGAAATTAGATAGATCTAAAAGGGTTCAAGGGATACGTAAGGTGTATCGGATAATTTTGAGCTTTGTCACTTTTAAAAAGGTACATCACATGTACCAGATATTGAGGAAAGAAAATTCCAATTAACCAAAACGTAGTTTATATACATTAATTGAAGAAATATGTTAGTACGTACTCTTTTTTACCAAAATCCAAAATAAAAACAATAAGTTAACCGATTACATGGGACATCATTCGACCAACAAATTAATTCTTTTTTTACTTTACAAAACATGTCTAATTTGGCTATTTCTATTAGACACTTAGATTTGTTATATCCCTTTTTTATAAATTTTAGATTTTTTCGTTAAATTTCATTATAATATTAATTTAGAAAACATTATGCCTTTTCCGTATAAACATACTTAATTGTTATAAAATAACTTTTTGAACACAAGTAGTTAAATATGCATATTACAACCAAGAGTATTTTAATATAAATTATTTCAAACTAGGCAAAAACTAGGAATGAACATTTGGACCAAAAAACCGAACAGGAATTGGATAGGGGAAGTTTGGTCCGGTCTCGGTCCTTGATTTATTGCTTATTTGGTTACCGTTTATTCCGGTTGTGGGACTAAGGATGAACGTTTGGACTAAATAACTGAACTGACACAACAAATAAAATTACATTTAGTGGCACAAAGTTTTAGTGGCATTTTATTTTTGTGCCACTATAAAATATTTTTAGTGGCACTTTACATTTTATGACACTGTTTTTTCTATCTATTAGTGGCACTTTATATTTTGTGACACTAATTTCTATATCTATAATTAAAATATCACTAAACTTTTATAATATATATATCGATTCATCTAAATTTTTAAAACCCCCAAAACTAAAAACACTTAAAATGATTTCACATCCCTCCTCTTCCTTACACAGCGGGAAATGAAAAGACGAAATTCACAAATCCCGCTTCGAGTCTCTTTCTCACTTTAGGTTCCGGAATGTGTTCTTCCCCAATCTCCATTGTTCCCTCCTCCTTCTTACCTAGCGGGAATCGAAAAAAAATCTCACTCCACTCAAGCATCCTCTTTAACCTATCGGTCCACTTCTCTCCGCCGCTCAGCCCTTGCTCCACCGGTCCGCTTCTCTCCGCCCTTGCTCCGCCGCCCAACCAGATCGTCCCCTGCTCCTTCATTGGTTAGCCCTTCTCTCATCCAGCTTTGTCCTGATGCTTCTGCGGGAAGAAGAAGATCTTCGCTTTACTCCGTCTTATGGCGACAAGAGAAGCAGAAGATGCAACAAAACCTTCGATGGTGGGTGAAGAATTGGAAGAGGACGACGAACATGATTCAAAAGAGGCGGTGTTTCAGAGATACTTTCTACTAGAATGGAAGGTCGTCAAGTCTATCCTCGACGACATCATTTCCAATTGGCGAGTAGTAGATCTCTCATCGGCCCACAAGATCCGATCAATTGTATGTTTCAGTTACTCATTCGCATTTCAGATTTCTGTTACGTACTATCAGAATTGCTTTAAGCTTTTTTAGCTCGAATATTAAACTGATCTTATCACCTATTTATGTTCTGGAAAGAGTCCTTAACATTATTAGAACTGACGTTATGTTGATAGCATTTTTTTTATTATTTAGTTGGTTTTTTATGTTCTATTAGAGAACTTTTGTCACTGTATGAACACGAGGTGCATTTTATATCTCCGGTTACTCATTCGCATTTCAAATTTTTATCGACTGGTGTTCAGTATTGGAATAGAATCTTGCTTGGTTTGAATTTGAATTGAGATTTCACCAGTTCATCTTAGGAAGAAATTGATAACTTTATTTGAAGGAATACTATCTTGGTAGTTGGTAGCAACTTAGTTTGAATGTTAGTGGCGTTGATGATAGTGTTTTGATGTCTAATTGGAGAATTTATCACTGGTTGAAAAAAATACTGCATTGTTTCTTCTGTTACTCATTAGCATTTCATATCTATGTTGCTTTTTACACAGGTGGACAAATATCAGGAACAAGGACAACGGCTAGAACCATACCTGGAGACCATAATTTCTCCCATGATGCAAATTGTTCGTTCTAGGTTTTATTCATCTGGATTATAATAGTAGTTAAGCTTTATTATTTATTCTAATACAAATTCTATTTATTTTTCAGGTTTATTGAATGGACTCATGACTTGGGGACAAATATTTATTCTAATACAAATTCTAGTTTTGGTTATTCTTCTAACAATGAAAATATTAATTGCTACCAGATTAACATTCTCGTATAAATGCATAACACTCCTCTTAATGAGTCTGTGAATTTTAGGATAAATGTACCAAATACAATGGTTTTTTGCATTTATATAGTCATAATTAACTAAAGTTTCTCAATCTTGCAAACTATAATGATTTTTTTTTTTTACTTTTTTTGCAGGAACGAACCTAAAATTACAACAAAGATCAAAGGCAGATTGTTAGTGATCGAAATAGGCATGAAATAGAAGCCCGCATCCAGGTTCTTCAGGTTGGCGATTTAGATGATACGGGTTAGTCGGTTTCGGTTTGGCCACTACTGTAAACATGTGAGAACCTACTACTTTGGCCACTACTTGGGAAAAGAATCAAGAAACTAGAAGTAATCTGAATAAAAGAATTATTAGTTTCCATGACTAAAATGAAAACATTTAACCATGTGCTAAAATTGTGTCTTGCCTAACCAGATTATCACTTTTCACACTATTTGTGATGTGAATAAATTTGAAGTCGACCATATTTTACAATTATACTCACCTTTCTCCTTAATAATGTTAGGAGTGGTTATATCATAAAAGAATTATTAGAACTGCTTGTAAGTATTTCCTTTGTGCTTCTATTTGCAGCTGTAAATGTCTCTGTTTCTTTGAGGGAAAACACTTGGACTGCTCATATTATTATAAAGGTAACAACACATTCTCATATGTCATTCATACATTGCTAAATGTATTATAAAGGCTTCATTTTAATTGTTTAAATGTTATTATTTTTAAGAATAAGTAAAGTATATGATTCATGGAAAGCAAGATTAATCAACTGTTTCTACATTATCTCGAAACCAAGCTACTCTTGGAGTTTTCAGGTAATAAAGAAAAAATACTTTATTTTATTTGATATTTTTATATCTTTTTTTAACTACGATTTTTTATGGATCAAACATGGGTTTCTGATAGATTTTCTATTGCATGTTGCGGTTGTCGGGTTTATGGGTGGAGCTGTCATTAACTCATTACTATTGCACTTCAACAACTCAAGGACATTCTTGGAATTCCAAGTAAACATTTCACGAAAGATACTTATGTTATTTCTATAATGAAATCAGTTTTTGGAGTCGTTCATCATTGGGTGAGTTTTTATTTCTTAATAAATATTTGTCCCCAAGTAAATGTAATTTTATTGTATGATCTGCAAATTTAAGGTTTCTTATGTTTCAAACATTTTCTTAAAAACAGGTTTATTAGCAAGGGCTACAAACTAGTTGGATGTGGACCAGCTTTACCAAATCTTTAGATTTCTAAAGATGATCTTACTAAGATTGTGGATACTAGTGATGAATGGATCACAAAGCTCTTCAAATGGCAGAAGTTAGGTTATATTTATAGAGCTGTGAGAGTGGTGATCTAGCATTGGCAAATGATGAACATAAAAACCATATTTTAGAAAGGTTGAATATAATGTAATTTACTGGATTTAATTTATGTTGAACATAACAATGTACTTTTATTTTGTTTATTGTTGCATTTAAATATAATATATCTTTGAAATAAAAAATGGTTTGTGGGATATTCAGTAGTAGTGAAATAATATTTATTTTAGCAATTAAATAGTAGAATAATAAATTCTTATTGTTGTATTTTAGAAAGGTTGAATATAATGTAATATTTATTTTAGCAATTAAATAGTAGAATAATATTTATTTTAACAATTAAATAGTGGCATAAAAATTGTGCCACTAAAGCCTAAAAGTGATATAGCGGCATAATAGAAAAATGCCACTAAAAACCAATAATGCTGCAGCGGCACAACCGAAAAGTGCCACTAAATGTCTTTAGTGGCAGCGCTTTTAGTGGCACATTTTTTTTGTGCCACTGATTCTCTAGGAGGCCTTTAGTGGCATTTTTTCGGTTTTTAGTGGCACTTTTTCTGTGCCACTAAATGTAATTTTATTTGTAGTGTGAGACCTGTACCAAACCGGAACCAGAACTAATAAGAATCGGATAGGGGGAGTTCGGTCCGGTTCCGGTCCTCGATTTCTTGCTTATTTGGTTACCAGTTACGTCCCTAGCGAAAACTGTATGTTTCACATGTTAAAATTATGTAGTTAAGGTTTTAATTGATATATTATTGAAAATAATTATATAATTGACATTAAACATCAAATAATAGCTTTTACACTAACTTGATATATCAAATCGTTATAGAACCAAACTTCCCTTTCTTAAAAAAATTTGACTCATTTGAAATACATTTATTTTACAAAATAAAATTGGATCCAGAAAAAAACCAGTTCAATATAGACCTCAAAATTATAGGTACGTTGCATGTTTTTTGAAATATTACATGTTTACGAAAGAAAACTAATTGTAGAAAGAAAATTTTTCTTTCACTTGAACATAATGTTTTAATTTGTAACTTGAAACAATGTGCTGAAAGAAAACTAATTTCCGTCGGAAACTATTTTTCAAACGACCGAAACACACAAAACATAAAATGACCTAAAAAATGAAATCATACCATCAACACGCCACCCCTGTATTTCACAATGAGGTACCAATATGCTTAAGCATCGAATGCACAAATGAAATTTATAGGCGATATAGCCTCCTGTCTCTCTGAAATTTGCATACTAAAACATTGGATCCACCTAATGAACACCCGTAATAAAGTAAATTATTCAACTCGATTTAATGTACCCAATTCATGATCAGTTTACAGTAGTAATTTGTGTCCCGCTGCATTGCGCGGGTACACAACTAGTATATATATATATATATATATATATATATATATATATATATATATATATATATATATATATATATATATATATATATATATATATATATATATATATATATATATATATATATAGATGTAGGTTCAAATGCGGATCCTAACTATTGTGCGATCGTAGGTCTTAATCACGTTCCTTTATTCTTCAAGGTTACGATCGGTAATTTAACGAGGCAAAGAAATTTTGAAATACCCTTCCCCCATTCTTCTCCGACGGAATACCCTTCCCCCATTTTTCCTTCCACGAATCGACTCGCAGGTGGGTCTGATGTCGACGAAGGAGCTCGTCCACGGCAAAATTCCCGATGTCGACGACTATAAGCACTATTGGCGGTTGTGCAAACAGACTTGCAGGTGGGTCTGATGTTGACGAAGGTGCTCATCCATGGCAAAATTCCCGATGTCGACGACTATAGGCACCGTCGGCGGTGGTGCTACTGATTGAGGAGGTCAACCATTTGGAGGTTCGATTGAAGCAAATTGAAGCACGATCAAGTCGATTTTGAAGCAATCGGTCTAATTTGCAGGTTTTAAAATTATCGATCTCCGCTTTTTTTTTCTGGGTTTTGGAAAGGCATTCTCAGAGAATGGGTTTTGGAAAGGCATTCTGTGCCTTTTTTTCCTTCACGTTCATGAGAATGGTTCACGTTCATTCTTAGAGAATGGAGCATTCTAAGAGAATGGGGCATTCTCAGAGAATGGGACATTCTCAGAGAATGAGGTTTTCCATATAGCAGTTCTAGCCCTCTGTAAACATATATAATTACTCCATTCTCCGAGAATGGTATAAATATTCTACAAGAATATTTAGTATGTGTACTACTGTTATTAAACACATATTAAATTTTTTGAGAATTCTTCATGAATAGACTATTACACTTACTTACCGTTGACATTGCTTACTATTCTATGAGAATTGGCTTTAAAAACTTTTACGTAACTTTTTTTTTACGTCAACAACAATTTTACAAATCATTCTCTGAGAATAGACTTTGAAAACTCTTAAGTAACTATTTTTTTACGTCAACAACAATTTTATAAGTTCATTATCTGATAATCAATATGTGGAATTCCAGACGACCATCTCTGTCGCCTCCGGCAGCCGCAAACGGCGTTAAAAACCACCACCGCATCCAACCGTAAACATGATCGTGTCCCGTGATCGGCGTCAAAAACCACCACCGCATCCAATTTTAACCTATTCTTTGAGGTTTGATTTGAATGTTGATTCTGTAATCAAAACCGAAGAAATCGTGTGCTGGATTGTAGCATGCGTATCGAATATTCAGTTGAAATGGATTTAGGGAATTTTTCCCTTTTTACCCTTAATCGTGGTTTGTCATTTGAAAACACGCGCATTCAAATTGTTTTCTTAAAAAAAACGGGTTTTTTTTACAGCCCTTGATTATAATAATCTAATGGCCCACATTGAGTCTTACAATAACACAATACTTAAGAATTTCATTTAATACTAACTCTATATATATATATATATATATATATATATATATATATATATATATATATATATATATATATATATATATATATATATATATATATATATATATATATAAAGAATAAATTAAGAACACTTAAAAGGTTGAGAACGTGACAACAAATCAGAATCGTTTATTTTTTTTTTCAGATCTAAGGTTATAATTAAATTCATAAATTTGGAAACATTGATATATTTAAATATAATTAATTAAATTAAATATAATATAAGGGTATTCGAGTAATTTTATCAGCTCCTAAAATATATTTCTCTTTCCTCTCTAACTTCCATATTCTACCTACGCAGGATCCAGAAACCGACCGTCTACCATCTTCTCGCAAACCCTACAACACCCTCACAAAAACCGCCTCCATCGTCATCTTCACCACAAAACGCCACCTTCACAATCGGTACCACCATTGTCGCCTAACGGCCTTGCACCATCGCCATATTCTTCATCTCAATGGCCAACGATCAACCCTATCACCGCATACGGCGTTCGATCCAACGCCACTAGCAGACTCCGTCTCGTCTTCTCATAAATCTAAGGTGTTTGTCATCTCTGTTAATGCTATGAAACATAACACATCTTTTCCGTAAGCAAAATTAATGTAGATGTGTTAACGATTATCCATTTTGAAGTGCTTGTTATAATCTTTAACTCAATTAGCAATTTATTTTTCTAAAGTTCAAACTTGAAAAGTGTCGCTGTTTGCTATAATTTCAATCCACCAATTTTCTTTGATTTTGTTATGTTATAGTTTCTCATTAATTTTAGATATTTTCCTTTGTATACCACGTATCTTTAGCTTCTTTTTAATGAGAGTTTTGTGTTTCTTCCTTTTCTAGTACAGTAAAGCTTCCGCATTTCATTAAAAAATCTATTGCACCTATAATTGGATTAATTATTAAAACCTGCAGTTAATGATTAAAACATGCAGTAAAGTTTCTTCCTATCCCGAACAATCTTGCCAATAATTGGAGTACAGTAAAGTTTCTTCCTATCCCGAACTAATAGTATAATCGGAGTTATCAGATTAATGACAGAATTTCATCTCTTTTTTGACAAACGCCGCCAGGTACCTAATGTAATTTTTCTAAATTCATCTCTAGTTTTCTTATTTGTGGATCCTAACATGTTTTTCCTAGTTGCAATTCACACAAGAACGGCAATTTTTCCTAGTTGCAATTCACACAAGAACAACATTGCCGACAAAAATCAAGAACCTCCATTTTTTTTATCACATAGTCTTAGTTTTAATCATAAATGATTATATAGTGCCGGTTATTAGTTACAAGTTGTAACCATTTGTAAGTAACTTAATTTTAATCATAAATGATTTTGTAGAGCCAATAGTTTTTTATGAGTTGTAATCATTTATATGTAACATATTTCTAATCATAAATGATTATATAACGCCAATAATCTTTTTAAAATTTGAATAATTTATATGCAACTTGGTTTTAATCATAAATGATTATACATCGCCAATGATTTTTTATAAGTTGTAATCATTTATTAGTAACTTAGTTCTAATCTTAAATAATTATATAGAACAATTGTTTTTTTTAATGATTTTGTGATCTGGTTGGTTTTGTAAATACACTTTTCGTGTGTTTCTTGATTGTGCACAAATCTCATATATTAGGACGCTTCTCAATTGTTTCAATGGATCGAAAAATGATTATAGCAATGTGTATTCATCTAGCTAGTTTTAATAATCACATTGAGTTTTAATCATTAATGATTATAACTGTAGGTTTTAATCATTAATGATTATAACTTTAGATAGATTTAACATGATCATAATCATTTATGATTATAATTGCATAAATGATTAGAATATCAGTTATGATCATTTTTAATTATAACATAGGATGTGTTTAATATGATTATAATCATTTTTGATATCCTTGAATTTGATTTTGCAGGTGTGTATCCAAAAACAATAATGATCATGTGTGTCTCATCTTTGTTTTTATGTGTAATGGTAACAATACTAATAACGATCAAGACTGCATAACGCAGTTAATCATTTTTTTATGTCCGTTTCATTCATTTGTGATTAAAATCGAACTAGATTTTTTATTTGAATATTTTTGTATGTTTCATTCATTTGTGATTAAAATCGAACTAGATTTTGTATCTCCACGTTATACTTTATTCATTTATGATTATGAATGTATTTGATTAGAATTGAACTAGATTTTTTTTATCATTTATGAATATAATTTTATAAATGAATGTAACTAGTCTTGATATAGTCATTTATTAATATAAATATATAAATGCAGGCCCCGGTCTTGGCATATTTATTTATGAATATAATAGTTGTTGATATACTAAAACCAAAAGAATTACTAAATTATTGATTTTGTCGCTCTTACTATATTTCTAAATTATTAATATTTTGTTTTTTATTCATTAATGAATGCAATCAAATGAATCAAATGGTATAAGAAAATTTATGACTTTTTAATTTTGATAGAAAATTCATAACAAAAAATAATATTTATCATTCATTAATAAAAAATGATTAATTATCTTTTTTAGGTAATTACAAATCATATCCCATAATTTTAGAAAATTATGATTCTATTTAATTATATTTTAATTTAATTAAAATATACAATTACTAATATATCAGTATATATTGATTGGTCTAGAATCGTTCTCACGTTCTCAACCTTTTTAGTGTTCTCAGTTTAACCTCTCCTTATATATATATATATATATATATATATATATATATATATATATATATATATATATATATATATATATATATATATATATATATATATATATATATATATATATATATATATATATATATATATATATATATATATATATATATATATATATATATATATATATATATATATATATAGAAGGAGGATCGTGTAGGAACCCAAAATCTGGTAAGAACCGTAAGGACAAATCTGGACCTTTAATCATGAAAAATGAGTGGATAAGATTGAATGTGAATAAAATGTCACATCTTAAAAGCTTAGGGGCTACTTGTATAAAAATCAAAACTATTTGGTAGATAATACAAATTAATAAGGGTAATATGGTAATTGCAACGAGACCCCCACCAGATTGTGACATTTGTCGCTATATGGTTTGCTAGGGTTTTTTTATTCCTCCGCTTAGTTTTTCGGCCATAACTTTTTTTTTTTCTTTGTAAAAAAAAATTCTAAAAAAACCAAAGTTCTTAAAATTTAATTCTCTACAAAACAAGCACAATCATTAAAATTTGAAAAAAAATATTTTTTTTTAATTTTTTATTATTATAAAAAATCAAAAATTAAAAAAATTCTAAAAATTATGAAAAAATAATGGATAATTGTAGATATTATATTAGTAAGTTTGAAAAAATAATTTAAAAAAAAAAGGTTTTTTTCATGTTTATTTTTATATTTCAAGTAAAAAAACACATCAAAATAGCAAAAAAAATACATATGATCCAAAAATATTAAAACCAAAATATATTTTATGATTCAAAACTTATGATCAAAGATGCAATATTCGTTATGATTCAAGATCCAAAATTCGTTATGATCCAAAACGAGTTAAAAAAAACATATAACAACAAAATGATTCAAAACTTATGATTCAAGATGCAAAAAAACTATTATCCAAAATGTTATGATCCAAAAATACATTATCCAAAACGTTTTGATTGAAAATATCATGATCCAAAGTGATTAGATTAAAGATACGAAAAAAAACGTTAAAATTAAGAAATATAAATAAAAAATGAAAAAAATTAAAAATCGAGTATTGTAGCATTCAAAAAAAATAATAAAAATAAATAAATGAAAAAAAATAAAAATGTAAAAACCGAGTATAATAGAAAATAAAAAAATTTGATTTGAAAAAAAAATAAATAAAAAAATAAAAAAACAAAAAAAGAAAAAAAAACAAGAAAAAAAACCCACTTAAATCACGTTGAAAAAAACCCACTTAAATCCTCGAGTTCGTATTTTGTTCCGTGGACGTGCGTCGCACGTGATTGCGTCACGTCGAAGGAAGACGTTTTGACGTTATTGCCCTTATGAGAATGATTGGATGAGAAGAGTCCTCGCGTTCCTACCGGATTTTGGGTTCCTACCGGATCCTATATATATATATATATATATATATATATATATATATATATATATATATATATATATATATATATATATATATATATATATATATATATATATATATATATATATATATATATATATATATATATATATATATATATATATATATCATTACTATATATGAAAACCCTTTTTTTCTCCTTTCAGCATTCTGTTTCTTATAGGATTCTCCTTACGCTACCTATCCAATCTCTTTGAACGACGCTTCTCCCCTAACCGGTCGCCTCTAAACACCGGTTAGGCTAACCGTTTTCTCTCTCTCCCTCTTTAATTCCATCGTCCTTACCCTTCCAATACACCACTTATCGCTTCGTTTTCTTTAACCTCGCTAGACACACCATCTCTCTACTTTCTCTGATCCTGAAACACCCCCTTTTTCTACCAACACCGCGAAACTTCTTCACCATCAGTCTGTGCCTCTGTGCCGCCTTCAATCAACCCCCACACCAGAAAGACGGTCGCACGAAAACTCAGTTTCATTTTCTACCCTCTCATTGAACCCGCAATCTCGATAGAGGTTACCCGTTGACTACAAGAAATCGATTGCCCGTGTTATGTTCTTACATCAATAAAGTGTTGTATATTTTTCGGCGACGACGGTCTGCTTCTACATTTGACATAATCTGATATTGTCATTCTAGAATCGAAGGCATGGATTATGTGTGAAGTATCAAATCCCTAAAGGTAAGTGATATTTTAAGAGCTTTAACTTCTTCTTTTTTGTCTAATTACGCGGAAATTAGGGCTTCTTAATTTTTGCCTTCGTAAGTTTCCTTGATTTCTTCCGTATTTATGGTTTTCTAATTCGGTTTGTGGTAAGGGAAAGGGCAGTCTCATTATTTTCTTTCGATTTTATCACATGACAGGAAAAACGAAGGCTAATTTCATCTTCTTGTGAATCGAAGACTATGCTGAACTTGTATAATTTTCGTCTCTCAACATTCCTTTTTTGAAAGAAGGGTTTCAGGTAAAACAATTTCTCTTGATTTATACTACTTGTCAATAACTCAATGAGTCTGTGTCGTCTGATAACCCACTGAATCCCTTCGTTTGGGGATAATCTGAATTAAGTTTTGTTGTCACCCATTGCCTTATCTATCCCTGCCCTCTTGGCTTCTCCGATATACTCAAACACATCATTCAATAATTTTATTTTTCAAAATTATATGATTTTCAACTAAAATTTATTAAGAATCATTTGTCGGTTCAACTGTGATATAAACATTTGATGTTACCGCTTGCTTCCCGTGGTTTGCTAAAAATTCTGAAAAAATGTAAGTTAGGGATTGCGATCAAAAGAACTTGAAAAGCATCTGATAACATTATTGATGCTAAGAGGACTGTACAAGAAATGAAATTCTCATCTGTCCTGCTATCATAAGTTTCATTTTCCTTTTCTTTATTCGTTTTTATGTGTTTTGTTGTGCATCTTCCAGTTGTGTGCATACTTTCAAGTCTATTCTTTATCCGCATGGCTATAACAATGTAATCTGCTCAACCATCACATACATTCCAACAAGACCCATGGTGAAATTATCTAAAAAGATATCTACTCAACCTTGCAGATAAGGTGTTTGATGAAAAGCCTGTGTGGTTTTTCTTCTTTCTTCTTTTTTGCATTTACATAAATTCATGATGATTGACTTTCATTCTTGCAATTTATTTTAGAAAAGTTAATAATCCTTTCAATGAAAGTTTTTCAAAATAAATGACACTAAATTTGTAGCAGAATAGTTAATAAAGTCCCTAATGATGTAGATTAAGTTATATTGACTGAATGTATTCATATGCGATCTACAAATGTTTAAAGGTTATATATAATCATGTCATGTCAATGTAGCTTGTTTATCCTTTTTAGTTATTTTGTTACATTGGTACCTGGGGAACCGCTAGAGAAGAGGAATCATTAAATATATTCTAGGAATTTGTTGCAGATGGAAACATTTTGTCACTCCTACCCGAAACTTCAGGTTACTTCTCACTTATTTGAGACAAATACCCTTAGAAGACAAATACATACTAGAGTCAATGCACCATATGTATTTTCAACTTCCTGATTGGTATGACAATTCTTTTATCTTGATGAAAGATCTCAGATTCTTCTACAACCGAAGCTATGAGTTTGATTTTTTGCAGGTTGTGATGGCACTCCTGCAACCTAGCACAAAAAAGAAGGTCTAGGTGCTCTCAAGTTGTGGTTAAAAACTTAAGATGACCTCTTGAAGGTACTTAGTTTCTATGGATATGGTTGTCGTGATGGGACCAAAATGGAAAGAGTTTATGTACATAATGGAATGAATACATAATGAAAGAGTTTACATTTGGTTGTCTTATAGGAATGAAATACATCATTCAGACATGTTTGCTATGTAGAATTTAATATATTGATAAATAAATAAAATTCTATTTTACAAAAATAAAGTTAAATCGAATGAGTTATGAGCCTATAGAAGAAGATCAAAGACTTTGGATTGTAAATTATATGTGAAAGCATTAGATCATGTTGTTAAAAAACCTATTACCGGAAATATATTATATATACTAACAGAAGGATCATTTTTCCTTTAATTATAATTATTCTATATGATTATTTAAAATAATATTGTTGTGTCTAAATGTGCTTTTCGATATACTTTTTGTAAAAAAAAGTCACAGCCACCGCCTAATCGCTTCCAACTTCAGCTACCCGCTAACAGCTAACCGATAACAACTAACCACTACCAACATCCAGGTAAGTTTACCAAACACACCCCATATCCGTAACAAATGTATATTAATTGCGAAGATGAAAAATCAATAAAACTAAATATCTTTACCCCGTTCGGTTTCTACAATATTTTTGAAATAAAAAATACGATCACTTTGGATCATTTGTTACTCTTTTTTTATGTTGAATTTCCTTCAATGTTAAATGGGAAATGTGCCAAATACCATCGAATTTTATCATTTCTACCAAACAAGCAAAACACTAAATACATAGTATAAAAGACTGTTTTATTTTATTTTTTTATTAAGTCCGGTATGGGTAGAGTAGCTTGTAACTAATTGGCAAAGAAATGTAATTACGTTTTTTGAAGATCTTCTCATCCAATAGAACACTAAAGATATAACAGCAACGTATTTTCCTATACTTAACCCAAAACATATCTATAGATTGTGCTTGGTAACTGTTCCTGGGCCGTGCTTAGCACGGCCCTTAAACTTACCTAGTATATATATATATATATATATATATATATATATATATATATATATATATATATATATATATATATATATATATATATATATATATATATATATATATATATAGGGAGGTTCAATCGAGGCCAAAGAAAAGGTTGAGGTCATGAGACTAATTCTGGACCAATCAATTTATAATGGCATATTAGTAATTATGTATTTTAATTAAATTATAACATAATTATAGTTTCCTAAAATCTAGGAAATTGATTGTTAGTTACCAAAAAAAACTAATAAATTAATTAAATTTTTTTTTAAATAAATTCAGATTATATAGCGTCAGTTTTTTTTGCTTATTTTAATTTATTATTAGATAGTAATAATCATTTTTCGTCAAAATACTTTTTTTTGTTGTATCATTTGATTTATACGATTTCAATCATAAATGATTATAAAACACAATGCAAAGTTAAAAAATACAATATATTTGTAATCATGAAAAAATAAATCACAATGTAGATATAAAAAAAATACGTATGTAATCATGAATGAATAAAGAACAATGTATAAATTAAAAAATCAACTACAATCGTAATCGTAAATGAATATAGAACGCAATGTAGATAAAAAGTACAATGTCGTTTTAATCATCGATGATTACATCACAATGTAGACAGAAAATACAATTTAATGTAAATTATAAACAATAGTGGGCACCCGTGATTATTGTTATTCTTGGATTCACACCTGCAAAATCAAGTTCAAAGATATTAAAACAAATAATGTACAAACTATATTAAAATTGCACAAAAGTTATAATCGTTGATGATTAACAATAGAGTTTATATGCTCATATTTTAACAATTAATATAAAGTGGTTATTATAGTAGTAATCATCAATGATTAACACTATACTCTCTATAATCAAAAATGAGTTTGCAATCTTTAATGATTTATGCAGTCATTTATATAAACATAGTTGTAATCATCAATGATTATAACTTATGTTTTAGTAATTTGTACCGCACCTATAGATATAAAAAAATTAGATAATTTTAGATATTTGATATAGCTTGTATCTTTATGTATATGTTGGCTTTTTATAATTTATCAAATTACATGTATGTATGCAATGAATAAGTGTAACAAATAGATAAATGTGAAAAGCAAAGAAAAAGAACAGGAGATGATGAATTGATGGTAGTGTGGTGCACCGTAGCTGCTATTTTCCACCCATCTTTTTGAATCTTTTGTCCTTTTCCTATTCATTAATATTAGATTTCCCATAATTAACATACAATATGATGCATCACTATTTTGCCCTTGAGGCCTTGAATAAACGTTGTTTATTCTATTTTCAGAAATTCAATGGTAGGAAGCATTGTGTAAACCATTAACGTAATTGTATGAACCGATCATGGAAACCAAAAAAGAATCAAATCGCACATGATGGAGAATACCTCTAATTTTTCAGCCGGAAATGTGCACTGATTTGGGAAGCTTGGAAGGAGGCGGCACACAAAGAAGTCGTAGGTTAAGACAGACGGCGAGAGAGAAAGGGAGATAAATAGAGAGAGGGGAGAAATATTAGGAGTTGATAAAATTAACATAATTGTTAAATTACCATATCACCCTCATGTTATATATAATTTAAAGTATTTGAATTAAATTTATTAATAATTACAAATTTATTAGTTTGATTATAGCCCTAGATCTAAGATGATGAATGGTTGAGATTTGGTCTCAAGTTCTCAACCTTTTTTTGGTCCTCAAATGATCCTTGTTATATATATATATATATATATATATATATATATATATATATATATACACATACTAGGCAGTCTAAAGGCCGTGCTTAGCAGAGCCAAATATTGTCATGTATCAAACAAGAAAACGTCAAGAAAATATTTAAATGAAGAAGCCATAGACGGGTAAATTAGAGAAAGTCTATTAGGAAGAAAGAAATAGGATTCCATAATGCTTAAACAAATAAAAATGTGTTGCTATGTGTTGCATTTTACTGGAAAACTAATGCCAAACATGAAAAATACTTTGGGTATATTTTTTTATTCGTTGGCCGAAGACAATTAGAGGACATAATCGACATAATGGTAAACAATACCAATAAATTAATCAATTCGTCATCCATTATATATGACTGATATATGGTTTGGACGACTATCTAGGCAGCTTTCCCATCTTGAGTATAATTACAAAACCGTTGTTTCCAAATGCTCGGATTGATTTGGATTCAGCGATTCTCAACTACAAACAGTTGAATGTTGAAGAGCTTGAAACTTGTCAGGAAATGAACAAAGTACAGTTGTTTGGCGTTTTGTACAATTAAATTAGGAATTTTTTTGGAATATAAGGCAAGTGCCCAACAAACAACCTAACTACATTTTTTTCCCTTATTCCGAATCATATACATAACAAGATAAAAAGTAATGTACCTTAAGTGTCATTTCTTAGGATAATCAGAGCATATTACATGTTCCGCATCATATGCCATATCTCTTATCCATGCTTCTTGGGCCTTTGGCAATGGAAGTCATGAAGCACACAAATATCAGTTGTCTATCGAGAAAGTTGATTATGATCAATTGTGATTTCATGCATAAAATCTTAGGATTCATTTTAAATTGATATTTAAATTTCAGCAAGTAGAGTTATATCGATTGCTAATATATATATATATATATATATATATATATATATATATATATATATATATATATATATATATATATATATATATATATATATATATATATATATATATATATATATATATATATATCCATCTACACAAGAAGGACGATCCGTTGATTTTAGGAGCCCTGCACGAAAACTAAAAAATAGGCCCTAAATATATTTTTTTTTATTTATATCCAAAATTCTTCACATCTTAGATATGTAGGTTTGAATCTAATGAGCTGCCGTGATTTAGTAATTTAATGGGATGAAGGAAATAATAAATAAAATAATGTGCTTAAATAAAGGAAGAATGAAGAAACATGCCTAGAAAAAAAATTATCATTTCCTTGAAGCCAACGCGATTCGAACCTGCACCCTAGGGATAAAATTAGGATCTTTATGGATTTTGGAAGGTCCCTGGAAGGATTAAGACTTTGGCTGAACGGATTAAGAGCTTAATGGACTTTTGGACCTGTTCATAGTTAGCGACGCTAACTTGGGCAGTTAGCGGCGCTAACTGTGTCTTTTGACTTTTGTAGACTTTCATCTTTGACCGTTGACTTTTGACCAGTTTGACTTTTGGTCAAGCTTGAGAGTTCGAGGCACCGATCTTAGAGGTTATCCTGTTTGATATTTAAGAAGTTCTAAGTGGGTTTATCTTTGTTAGGAAGTTCGCGTTGTCGCATTTGTAGCCGCGCGTGAGGAGTGCTGTCTAGCTTTGCGGATCATGTGAGTTTTACCACTATACTATGGGTGATGTTACAAGCGTTGTAGCTTTACTTCACGATGTGCAGTGTTGTATGATAGGGCATTCGTGTCCTATCTATGTGATTATGTGACTGAGTAGGGACCCATTGGGTCAATCTGAATGCTTAGGCTTATATGATTGGTAAGTATGTTTAGTATCGATACTATTTTAGGAGAGGGTTGTCATGCGATGACGGATCGGGGTGAGCCCGAGAGCCGAACGGATCGGGGTGAGCCCGAGAGTCCACGCATTGAGCCGGCGACAGGCGGAACGGGGTGAGCCCGCAAGTCCTAGTCGGGGCGAATCGGGGTGAGCCCGAGAGCCAGGTTGTTCGGGGTGAGCCTGGAGACCATGACCCGAATGATTGTGCTGTATATGCTGGATCGTGTGGTATTTTAGGGAACTCACTAAGCTTTGTATTTACACTTTCATCCTTACTGTTTTTCAAGTAATTGCTGACTTGAGCTTGGAGCACGGCGCGATTGTACCGCATCTGATATTTTGTAATCAAGTTTTCTGCTGGATAATGTTTGTAAATGTTCTTGTTCAATACGATTTAAATGTTTTAAATACAAAGTTTTAATTAGATAGTCTTTAATGGTTAACCCGTTTTGTATATTTGACCCGTTTTTAAAATGAAAAATTTATTAAGGAATTTAGGGCGTTACATAAAAGTAACATTAAATTAAAAATTATATAGTTACCTTGAGAAAAATAGAATGTTTGATATTTAAAATAATCGTAATGATCAAAATTAAAAAGTTGGGCAAATATGTTTCTCTAAAATTAATTAACTATAAAATTGTTAAAATTAACACTAAACCAAATCTTATATTTAATGTTTTTTACAAAGAACCAGTGTTGTAGAAATCGGCCTTGGCGGCCGATTAATCGGCGATTAATCGCTTGGCGGTCTTCAACCGATTACGATTAGGCCTAATCGGTCAGCTTGGAGGTTTGCTGCAAAAATCGGCCTTGGCGGCCGATTAATCGGTCTTGGCGGTCATTTTCTAATTTTTTTAAACTTTTTAATTTATTTTTTATTCTTTTATTTTTAATGATTGCACAAACACTCTCTAATAACTCAAGAATACTGAAAAAAATCAATATTAAAGAATAAAAACAAACAAATAAATAATCTTTGATGTGCAGCTCGAAATAAAAATTAATCAAACTTTGCTATTTTTTATATTTATATATTTTTAAATAAATTCCTTTATAATTTAGGGTCTCCGATTAATCCCCGACTAATCCCCGATTAGTCCGATTAATCCCTTAACCCCACCCGACCGCCAAGCTACCGTCAAACGATTTTTACAACCTTGCAAAGAACCCACCGTCATACACCTTTGAGATAATGTCGTTGTATTATTAATGGTACAAATAATTAAAAGTAACCAACTATATGCGATTTTTTTTCAGGCAACACATGGGTAGAGACGATTGAGATTATATAGTTTTAAAATATATATGTCTATTATTATATGATTCAAAACGATATTATTTCAAAGTTTATAACAATGACATTATTATTTTTTAAACATATTTTTATAAATACTTTAATCACGTAATTATCCTTCCCGCAACGCGCAGGTATTCGTCTAGTAATAATATAATCCCATAACAAGCAAGTATGCAGGGGCGGATTCAAGGGGAGTTCCAGGGTGTGCCCTTGCACCGGCTCAACTTTCGGGCGACTCTATCACATAGTTCATACTCTTAGCTTCGCGTGGATATATAATTCGTCTTCTAATGATTTTCCTTGATTTGATATGATTTTTACAAGTTATGACCACAAAACAAACTCACCCAAAATGATCAGTGAGAAATGGATCTTTTCACACTACTTATATTCATATTCAACTTTCGGGCTCAACTAACCAAAGATACTAAACTCCAATACGGAACTTTTGGCACTAACCTCAACCTCATACAACTTTTCTAGAATTAGTTATGATTTTTACAAAATAGGGACAAATTGCAGCAAAATCAGAAAAGTTTACCAAAAGATATTCAAGCTAGGGTTTCTATCCGGGAAATTTTTTGATGCACCCCCTAGTAATAATTTCTGGATCCGCCACTGCAAGTATGCATGGTAATGCAAACCTGAGCCAAATCCCATAAGAATGTATATTATTTAAGAGATGAAACTTATAAAGATACATAGACGCATCTAGAAATATAAATATAAAATTCATTAATTTGTAACCTTCATGAAAATGATAAATTTTATTTCTCAACACATCAATTATTTCATTAAGATGGGACAAACGTCATGGAACTCAATATGACAAGCACGGACAATGCCACCTAAATTAAAGAAGAGAAATTGTATCACCTAAATTAAAGAAGAGAAATTGTATTGGTTTCTAATTTTTGTTCCTAACTTTATTCCTAACCATTTGAAAATATGACAATTGTAAAGTTTAATAAAATTAATAATATTTTAATCCACTTGTCATCATTTCAAATGGTTAGGAATAAAGTTAGGAACAAAAATTAAGAACCAATACAATTTCTCATTAAAAAAGCGTCTTAGATAATAACAAAGACAATGTCTACGTAGTCTGAATTCCTCAGAACATTGTATGTTGGGTGGTATATTAGGGTCTTCTAATGAATCAATACACTGCTCAATGTAAGAAACGCGGCACTCCTCCAATTGGGGATATACTTTTTGTGGTAGCAATGTAAGCATCACCATCACGATAAAAAGGTGGCCAACTAACTTCATGATTTTTGCAAATAGAGCAATATCTTACTATCAAAATAAAGATGTAAGTTTACAGAAATGTATATAGGGTATTTATAGATGTTACAATTTGAGGTAAAGATCTTTGCAAAATAAAATGGAATAACTTTTAACGTAAATTGCCTTATTTAATATGTATTTATGCAATGAACTCATTTGAGAAAAATAATTCATAAGGTCGTTATGAAATCATTTAATTAGGTCATTGAATGCTTTATAATATTCCTAGTGATGAATTAATTAACATAATTAAAAATACAGTTATCTAAATCTTAATATTTTTACTTCAATAGAAAGCCATGTTAATGGAAAAATATCATGAAAATGCAATAAAATTAACACGTGTGTTGATAACGACATTATAATATTACTTCTTTCAATTTGGACTACTACGAGATGGGCATTAATGATGAATTTATAATCAGAAAAAGAGCCACGATAACATCTAACCATAACCAATATGAAAAGACTTGCGTAATTTTGATTTAGATATTTTTTTAGTATGTTTTATTATATAGACTTTAAGAAAAAAGCTTAGGAGAATGAAATGTAGAACATATTAATACAAGAAAATAGATGGTGCGAATAATCATGTTCTAACTCGACAAATTCTTCCAACAGTCTTTACACTATATTATTTTTCAAGATTCCTGAATTTATTTATTTGTATTTAAGTACACATTATTGTGTATGTGTATGTATATATGTTTGTCTATGCATGTGTATGTGTGTTCTGTCGCAGATGTAGAAAAATCGTTAGGGTATGCAAATACTAGCATATCCAAATAAAAGTTTAGCTAGTGTCTAAATATAATTATTAATATTAAATAAAAAACTAATCAAATATAGAATATTATAAAAAGAGAAAAAAAACACATTTAGTAATTATTCTCTTCATCTATCATTTTTCAAAATTTCCCACTTCTTGCGAGATTGATTACCTAAAATATAAATGAAAACAAACTAACTAACCTTAATAACATAGATAGGATTAACATTATAAAACTATTATATTATAATTAGCTCATAAAACAAAATCAGTGGCATTAAACAAAGGTTGAGATCAGTAAAAACTTTTTAGAGAAGTTTGATTTTCCTAGTGATGTTAATATATTTAAAAAAATACAAACACAACCTAAGAGAAAGAGAGTGATTAGAGCATAGTAAAACAATTATACCACGATCTTACTATATATAAAGCAAAAAAAATATAATGATCTCAAAGATTTGGTATTTTTATTGGAGTCCCGAATTTCCCTAAATATTTATCGAGAGTTTATCTTATATTTTCGTATAAAGGTTTAATTTTTTGATTATTCCTTCTCTATTTTGATAGTAAAATGATCAGCCAGTGTATACAAAATACTTTTTTATTGTATGCAAAGTATTTGATTAGAGTAAGCATTATTAGTGTTTAATACGCTAAATTTTTAAAATTTAAATTCTAACATATCTAGTGAAAGTTTTATGGGTATAAATTTGCATACCCTTTGTATGTATATGTATGTTTATATGTTTATGTGTGTTTATGTATATATGTGTATGTGTGGATATATTCGTGTGTATGTGTATTCATATATGTGTATGTGTATGTGTGCGTACGTTATACATCAAAATATGCTAAGAGTGTTTCAAGTTCGGCAATTACCATCTTATGGATAGCCTAGGGAATTTCAGGAAATCTTTAGTGGATGACTTATTAGTAAGGTTATTTAAATCTTTAACCCTTTGTCATTTTTATCCACAAATTAATGTATATTGAAGGAATTTACTTCTATATTTATGGACGGTGGTCCATCCATTGTGAAAAATCTCCAGACCTTCATAGTTATCATCTGAAGATCGCTTATTGCATTTTCCTCAAGCTATCCATAAGACACCAATTGCTAATTTTGTGAGTTTTTGTATAATTATTGGAGAGTATTTGCTATCAGAAGTATCAAAGTTTGGAATCATGAAATAAAACCATTTTTTGGGAAGTAGTTCTAAAATTATTACTTACATAGAAGCTCCATTTGGTGGAAACCAGGAGATGCCAATAGTTGAGATGGTGCTGGTTAGCTTTCTTTTTGTAGTGTATACTTTATATACAATTACTTATGTCATATTAGTGGTCCAATTCTGAAACAGTGCAGATAATTCTTCCCAAAACCCAGGGAAGATGTAACAATCGTAAGCCTCTTCATTGAGGTTTATACTAAATCCTAACTGTATTTTTTCGCACAATCCATTTTTCCCTTTTCTTTTTTCTTTCCAAGTCAGTCCCTTTTGGTTATTTATATTCTTAGTATGAGTTATCTGTTATATTACATTTTAATTTGTTGTGTTTGATTTGATCACTGTTGCTATTTAGTGAGAAAGAACTAGATTCTAACAGAAGTCACCATTAATTTAGTTCATCATCAAATTTCTGTAATTTTGTAATGTATTGAGTTTCCTTATTTACTTTATAGAATTAGCCAACTATTGAATATATTATTTGAATATATTATTTACTAGGTTACAAATCCGTATGTTACATGATTGACAATTAAAAAAACTTATATAATAATAAAAACATTCAAGGAATGTTGTGAGAATGCCTTTCCAGACCCCATATTCCAGTTTCGTGAACCTACAAAAAAGATATAAATGTACTGGAACCTTAAGAGCTAAACTGAATCCAATCTTTGAAAAATGTGACAAAGAAGTCGATAATTCATGAAACTGTAAATTGCCTTATAAAGTTGTTACATACTGTAAATTCATAAGTGAGTAGTATTGTGTAAACCAATGAACTTATCATTAGAAAGCTACAATTAGTAATGTACTTTTCCATATTTGTTTATTATAAATACTTGGAATAAATTTATTTTCCAATAAAGGTCAAAAAGACATAGTAGTTGCTATTTCTCAATTTCGTGAAAAATAATAAACATTTTCCACCTACTGGCAATGAAGACCCAAATTCCTCATAAGTATTTGTTGACAATGAAGAACCAATTTAATGAAAAGGTAACAATCAAATATTGAATATTTAAATATTTAAAATAAATATTCAATGTCTATCCACATAATTCACATAAAAAATTGGAAAGCCATGATATTATCAAAAGAAAGATTTCCTCATTTTATTCACCTTCTTCCTCTATCTTCCATTTCAAGCGGAGTTCTTTGGTAACTTGAGAAAAACTAATATTTTTCTGTTACAAAGAATTCTTGATGGCAAGAATCAAAAATCAAATTTTGTGACCTCCCCCATCTTGGTATAACTTAGATACACCCCTGATCCCAAGTCTCAACCAATAAAACGACAAATTTACTATAAAATAATATTTTTAAAGAGCTTGAGTACAAAAAAAAAAGTAAGGATCATATAAGAACCAATGCCCGAAATGCCCAAGATTTAAGTAAAAGAATGAAGGTTTTGGAAAATGAAGAGATAGTGCCCCTATATTTGAAAGACAGCGGCTCTATCTTCGATAGCGCCCCTATCTTTGGAAGATAGCGGCTCTATCGTGGTGCTGATTGTGGGGTTGCACAATGAAGAGATAGTGACGCTATCTTAAGAGATAGCGTTGTTATCTGCGCTGATTGGGCCAAAACCTAGATTTTCATGTTTGGGCCACATATAAGGGTGGGGAACCCTAGGGCAGTCGCCATTTGAGTCATTTCAGCCCCCAACTCGTGATTTTAAATTCACCTAATCTCCTCCGATCTCGCCCTTCCGCATTCAAGCTTCCTGATTTTGTGGGATTTGATTGAACTAATTAATCTGATTCAATAGAAATACGCCGCAAGAGGTCTGATAAAATTATTTTAGGCGGGAAAACAAATTATAGGGTTTCTCATAGAAAGACACATGGCAAAGAGAAGCGTAAAAAACAGCCATGTGGCATGTTAATGTTTGTTTAATTAGATACTATAGATATAGATACATAGATATAGAATATATATAGATATAGATGACATTATTCTTTTGATAGTAGAAATAAATAAAATTACATGAAAAAACATACATTAAAACATATATATTTAAAATGGAACATGAACTCATAATCTTAAGCTATTGTTATCAAGTCTTGGCTACTTAGACATACCTCTTTTGTATGTTTTATATGCAAGCTTTTTCCTTTTAATTGTCTTTGATGAGACCCACTTTGTGCCTTTCTTTGTCTCATATACAGCTGTGTATATGATGTAAAAGTGAAAATGTAACACTTTCACCAACAATCAGAGCCGAAAAATACATGTGATAGACTTGGCACCTGAAATACGTAAGATTGACCATTTTACAATGGTGCTTATGACTTTTCTATTATCATGTATACATCATACGCAGTGCTCTTTGTTTAGGTACGTACCACAAGTCTCCCTATATATTCATCGTTTATCCCGAGCTTTTGTAAGATATGGAAAACTTGCACAAAATTTAACATTAGATTCATGAGTAAAATACACAAACACACACACACTATATATATATATATATATATATATATATATATATATATATATATATATATATATATATATATATATATATATATATATATATATATATACATACATACATACATACATACATACATACATACATACATACATACATACATACATATATGTGTGTGTGTGTGTATGTGTGTGTGAAAAAATAGTATAAATAATTTTCTTATTATCAAAACTAAAACTGAAGTATAAATTTTTTATTTTAGATATTCTTATAATTATTTTAAAATAATTTATTTTAATTGTTATTGATCAAATAAAGTAATAATATGTACACAAATTTTTACTACAAAAATGACAAAAAATTACCATATTAATGTCAAATTTTCTGAACTTATAAAATTTTAACTATATATGTTTTAATTATTACAATTTTTTTAGTTTCTATTATCTTGTACATTTCCAAATGTTACCAGACATTTTCTTTTTTACATGTTTGAATATTTAATAAAATATATTTTATAAGATTTAGAGTTATTTGTAATTCTATTTTACGTTATATAAAACATATATATATATATATATATATATATATATATATATATATATATATATATATATATATATATATATATATATATATATATAAAAGGAGGATCGTATAGAAACCCAAAATCCGGTAAGAACCGCGACGACAAATCTGAACCATTTAATTGTAAAATTTGATGGTTATAATTTAATATGAAAAGAATGATCATGACTAAAAATTCAATGACTGTTATTATAAATATTTGACATTAAAAGGAAGGGAAAGATAAATTGGTAAGGCTATTATTGTCTTTTTTGGGAGACATCTACGTACATCAACAACAAACCCACGCACCCCTACTCTCAGGCGCCACATGGCGCCTTCTGATTGGTTGATGTCTATATTTTTCCGCCAAGTTTGTATTTTGACCATAATTCTTTTTCTTTGTAAAAAAATTCTGTAAGAACCAAAGTTCTTAAATTTAATTCTCTACAAAACAAACACAATCATGAAATTTTGAAAAAAAAATATTTTTTATTTTTTATTTGTATAAAAAACCAAAAAATTAAAAACGTTTTGCAAAAATTATAAAAATTTAAGGGATCATTGTAGATATTATATTAGTAAGTTTGCAAAAAGAATTTAAAAAAAAGGTTTTTTAAGTGTTCATTTTTATATTTTTATGTAAAAAACTCATCAAAATAGCAAAAAAATATACATGATCCAAAAATATTAACAACCAAAATATGTTTTATTATTTAAAATTTATGATCCAAGATTCAAAATTCGTTACGATCAAAGATCCAAAACTCGTTATGATCCAAAACGAGTTAAAAAAAACATACAACGACAAAATGATTCAAAACTTATGATCCAAATTTCAAAATTCGTTATGATGCAAGATACAAAACTCGTTATGATCCAAAACAAGTTAAAAAAACATACAACAACAAAAGTAAAAAAAAAAAAAAAAAAACTGGAAAAATAACGAAAAAAGAAAAAAATCGAAAAAAATAACAAAAAAACCTGAAAAAAAAAAATAAATAAAAACAAAAACTGAAAAAAAACTAAAAATAATATTAAAAAATAATAAAAACGAAAATAAATAAAAAACCCCGGTTAAATTATGTTGTACGGACGTGAGTAACATATGATCGTATCCTCGAATCTGTATTTCGTTCCATGGACGTGCGTCGCACGTGATTGCGTCACGTCGAAAGAAGACGTTTGACGTTATTGCCCATAAGAGAGTGATTGGACAAGAAGATTTCTTGCGGTTCATACCGGATTTTGGGTTGCTACCGGATCCTATATATATATATATATATATAGGGGTATGTTCAATGCAGAACCAAATGAAATCACCTAACTGCAGAACCATGTTCATCAATGAACAAATGTCCATCAATGAACATAAATCCCAAAAATATAGTGTCGTATATCCCCCCAAAATCAAGGATATAAAAATCTCCACACAAATCTCCAATCAACCAATCGCCTGATCAAAGATTTAATCACTGCAAGTCGTCATCTTCGTGCTTAATGTTGGTTTGGTTATGCGTATGTAATCAAAGATCGTAAAAGATTTTACCCTGTAATCGTATGTTTATTAATGAACATATGTTCATTAATTAACATATGTATATATTCATTAATGAACATCTGTTCATGTATGAACTTATGCTTTTCTATTAGCTGTTTACAATGATATATCAGCAGTGTTTTGACAGAAGCAACTTCTTCGACAGGTGCAAATTCGATTTTTTGGAATTAATCGATCTTCTTAGAGCAACTTCTTCGACAGGAGCAAATTCGATGTAATCGTATGTTCATTAATGAACATATGTTCATGTATGAACATATGCTTTTTTATTAGCACGATGAAATATCAGCAGTGTTTTGACAGAAGCAACTTCTTCGACAGGTGCAAATTCAATTTTTTGGAATTGATCGATCTTTTTAGAGCAACTTCTTCGACAGGAGAAAGAAGCGAGATTTAGCGATTGTGGTTTTGGGGTTTTTGGGATTTATGTTCATTGATGAACATGGTTCTGCAGTTAGGTGATTTAATTTTGTTCTGCATTGAACCCATCTATATATATATATATATATATATATATATATATATATATATATATATATATATATATATATATATATATATATATATATATATATATACTAGGTTATAAACCCGTGTTAAACACGGGTTGGATACTTATAAACACGGAAACATAAAATTTACTTATATTCCATAAATTTGTAATAGTTGTTAGTTATTTATATGACATAAAAAAAACATAGTTTTGTTAAGTTCGTTAGGATATATATTGTTAAACCAGTCATAAAATTTAAATATATGTATTTCTATAATACAAAAACGAAACAAAATATTGCTAACAGGCAGTGGCGGATATAATTCAACTGGGGTCACTTTAAAACTAAAAATTTTATTAACAAAAATAACTATTGAAAATTGTCTGTTATTCATCAAACCTGTGTAAAATTGCCTCTTAGAAGAGTTAGAAGAGATAGAAGAGATATAGAGAAAAGAGACTTGGACCCCAATAAAATTTTCAAAAAATAAGAAGTGGATGCCAAGAAGTAAAAACAGATGTTTATATATTAACAAACAAAAATTTTACATATATATATATATGATGGATTTTTTTTTTCAAGTGGGGGCCATACACCCCACTCCTTATAGTGTGGCTCCGCCACTGCTAACAGGGGTACAAAATTAGAACTACATTACTATAACATAACAACTGCAAATTATATAATAAAACAAAGAAACCTCTTCTAAAAAATTGTACTAAAAAAAATTCACTAATATGTTATAAAATTTTGAAATTAATGTATAAAAAAAAAAAAGTTTGTTTATGGTGATTATTTTCCTCTTGGAGGAATAGTTTTCGGGCGATAAATGATTTCCTTACGACAATGAGTTTTATATTGAAAGTTTACATTAAAATGAGAAATTCCTTTCGATTATAGTTTAAATAAGTACGTTGTTGCTTTAAGTTAAGTTATAACTACGTTATTGGTTATGTTAAAAAATGCGTATTTCTTTGAAAAATATGTTATAAATTATTGAACATGTTGTGCAGCAAGTATTTTGATATTTATTTATTGTTATTTAAAATCACAATAAACATATTTAGAGTTATGTCATTAATTTATTATAATTGGTTGTTTGATTATTTAGATATTAAATGATCGGTTTTTGATTATTGACTTCATTCGACCACCATAATTTTGATTATGGGCAGGTAAAATAATTGCTTATTTATCTCTTTACCATAATTTTGATTATGGATAGGTAAAATAAATCACGTATTTTTCTCTTTTGAGATTTTTGCTCTAATTACTTTGGGAATTACTTTTACTAAATAAGGATGTAAAAAGTGATTATTTAATAAATTAGTTTATTAAATTACAACAATTCTCAACACTCAAAAAGTTAACCTCATGTGGTTTTTTTAGTAATAATTTCAAATAGAAAAAACACAATATAAATGGCAGGCAAAGCAGCCGTTATATATCCTTATAATATAAGTCAACCTTTTAAACTTCTTTTGTAGGCAGAATAAAATTAAAATGAAAAAGCGAGTAGCCATGGAAGACAAATATGCCCTTACATAATTTGCATCTTCATTTTGCATTAGTAATATATCGTTTGTTTAATAAAAAAGTGAAATAGATACCACTAAACTACTGAAGTACTGAAGTGACCAATATATAAAGATAATACAAAATCCAAATGGAGAGTGCAGACACCCAAAAAATTGAAGACATCTCCCACAGTCTATTGAGCTTTAGCAAGAAGACTTGAATAACTTAACCTAGAAGGGAACCTTTGAAGAATTACAAACACAGATATAACCTGATAACAAATCATGTATATGAAGAGAGGTGGGTTTGAGTTAGGGGATAAATGACCATGTAAGCCTTTTTCAGGCATATACTTCACCAGAAAGTGCAAGCTATTTGTAGTTTTTGGGACTCATGTTGCTATCCCACCACCATGAATGTGTATTTCTTGATACTGTCCTACTATAACCTTTATGTGATTTTGCCTACAGACAGAAAACACAAATCGTATTTTTCTTCATTATAACTGAAATTTGACAGAATATGAACTTTATGAAAGCTGATACAAAAACCTAAAATTTTAAAAAAAGATTATATGTACCATACTTTCATTTGGTGCTATGAACAAAAACAAGATGGGATTTTATATATGTCGTGGTGACAAAATTTAAAGTAGGGTGTTATAATTAACTAACATATAAGAGTATAGTGCTATTTTTAAGAACAAAAAGAATTAGTTTACTTTACCATCTTTAGATAATCATACTATATACTTGTCAAATCCAAAATTAAAAAGGAATAAAGCCACAAATAATTAAACTTGTTATCACGGATTTCATTATCTTCACATTAAAAATGAACAAAATAATACACAAAAATCTGCAATCTGGGAGAAAAACTGGATATCAGATCCCCAAAAGACGAAAATTAGGCATAATGTAGCTACAAAAAATAACATATAAGCTCCTAATACAGTCCTAAATAAGCTCCTAAGATATGTAGCTTTCACGATAGTTGCACATTTAAGAGGGCATTTCCACAAACAGATGGCATGCATATTCTAGATAGGTACAAAATCTTAAAGATAAAAACAAAAAAATTGAGAAAGATATTAAGGAGGAGGATTAAGGAATTACCAACTGCATAAAGTCAACAAAAATATTAGCACAGTTTCAATAAGGAAATACCCTGTTTCACACTACATCAACCCAAAAAACACAGGTAAAGAAGGTGAAAAAAAACTACCTTTTTAAAAGCACCTTCAAATCCACCATTAAATCAAAACTCAAAGAATGATGGATATAAAGGCAAAAGACTGAAAATTTAAAAAGGTCAAAAGGATTTAGAAAGATAGCCATACATACCTTGTTGATTTTTTATTTGAATCACCATCCCATCGCAAATCTTTTACATTGTTATTTGACATTTTTTATGCCTTTGAACGTGAATGGTCATACAATTTAAGCAGGCATGTGAAGTCAGGTGTGAATATACATACCAATGAGGAGGATATTGTCATTATCAAACCTGTGATCGAGAAAACGAAGCCATCAATTAGGGTTTCTATCGATGTACATTGAGAAAGAAAAACAACAATTGAGAAGACATGCACATCAACCCGTTTATCTTGTTGATTTTGCATATATATGAGGGAATTTCTTGCACATGTGTCATGTAAACAAAAGTAGGAAGTTAAAATTTACAAAAAGATGAAACTTCAATACCATTTCTTGCATTTGACTCAAATAAGGGCTACATGAAAATCTTTTGTTTTAAAGAAAACCACCATGCAAACTGCAAAAACATAATATTCAAACTGTTACATAAACATAAACATAAGCTTGAACAGTAGCACATTCGATCTCATTTACACACTAACAGGTTAGGCCGTAATTCCTCATGATTCTGATGTACACATTTTTCTAAAAGTAGGTCGTTTCCCTTCAAGCACCATCATGTAAAAGAAGATAGATTAAATCCAAGAAACTTGTACACCAGAATTACAAGTTGTTTTGATTAAAAGATAAGCAAAATCTCGTTGAGTTTTTCATTCAAAAGAATTACAAGTCTATGGTTACTCTGTTGGAGCATTAGGCAACACCATCCATCAATTGTGCATTCTTGTGAATCTCTTTTTCTTTTTTCTTCGTCTAGACATTATATTTAGAATTAGAATTATGACCTAATTAGTGGGAGAAAATAAAAGTAACTCCCCAAAGTCCTGCAAATTTTGTCAATGAATGGAGCTCGTACAAAAGTTTACCTTCAAAAAAATCAGAGAATCCCCTGAATATTGCGTACCTGAAACATATTTGTAACTAAATCTAGGTTCTTATTTACCCTTTCTCTCCAATCGATATGTGCTTCCATTCTTTTGAAATCTTCAATCAATGGAAACGTGAGCAAAAATCGAAACACGAGCCAGTAGAAGTAGTTTTACCTCGAATTATTCACAAACCTAGGTTAAGATTCCATACCTGAAACGAATATTCCTGACTGTTTTTGCAGTAGAGATAGAGAGACATAGCTCATTTTACTTTCGATTTAACTTAAGAAATTGGATCGCAAACTTAGTACAGAACCAATTGAATCAAATAGAAAAAAAGAAACCAAAAAAACTGCATGTAGATTAGATTTACTAAACCCGCTAAGCAATGACATATATCACTTTGATGGAAGCACTCAAATGGAACCCGTGTCGTATTGGGAAACCCCTAATTCCATATATTCGCGGAACTTTCAAAATCATTTTGCAGACACGAATCAGACAGATGAACGGAATTCGCATAACTGAAAGAAAAGAAGTGATGGTGAGAAGATTAGATCGATAGATATATAGACAGGGAGGACGGCTTAATTACAATGATGAATCCGAAACTGATGCAATCAAATAATCAATGTTAGCAGTTACAATGGCAAGAATTAATTAGGAGCGTAACATACGAAGGAGCGGAGATGAAGAGCGGGAAAAAGAAGTTGAGGATAGATAAGAAGATGCCACGTGGCAGTTTCATTAGTGATTTATTAGAATAGGAAGATATATATATATATATATATATATATATATATATATATATATATATATATATATATATATATATATATATATATATATATATATATATATATATATATATATATATATAGGATTGGGTTCATTAAGGGACTAAATTTATCCATGGTACCAAGGGACTAATCTCGATCGTCGGAATCAAAATCATCAACGGCCAAAAAATAGGTTGTAAATTTCTTACGTAACGCACATGTAGAGGATTATAATAAAAAACTCACTTCATTTTTTTGTTTTTTTATTTTTCGACATTATTCTTTTTCAAAAATAAAAACCGAATATACCAAAATTCATAATTTTTTGTCTTCTACAAATAGACATCCATGTTGATATATAAAAAAATAATTTTTTTATAAGTACAACTCGTCTAGATTCATAATGTGAATCTGAACTGTAACAATTTGAATATGAGTAATTATTATACTTTTAAAACTTTTACTACTTCAAAATTATAACCATTTATAAGTAATGTACTTGATTCCAAGTGGATTTACTCATATTTACATGAAAATTTACTTATATTCACATATCAATATCGTATACTATTGAGAATTTAATTATAAGTTTTTTACTACTTCAACATTTTAACAATTTATAATGAATTTTACTCTGATTCACAATTAAATATACTTACATTCACACAATAATTACTCAGATACACTTGACAATATCATATGTCATTATGAATGCCAACAAAGAATAACATAATAACAGTTCAGATTCACAATCTGAACTGTAAAAATTTGAATATGAGTAATTATTTTACTTTTAAAACTTTTATTATTTCAATATTATAACCATTTATAAGTAATATACTTTATTCACAAATAGATTTACTCATACTTACACGAAAACTTATTCATATTCACATATCAAAATTATATAGTATTGAGAAGTTACTTAACAGTTTTTTACTACTTCAACATTTTAACAATTTATAATGATTTTACTCTCATTCACAATATAAATTTTTTACATTCACACAACAATTTACTCAGATTTACATATCAATATCATATGGTATTTTAAATATACTCCAAAATATGAATATAATTAATTTAGTTAGAATTTTTTTAACAATTCAACATTTTAATAATTTATAATAAATATACTATGATTCATAAGTTAATTCTATTGACATTCACAAAAATTTATTCAAATTCACAGGACAATATCATATACCATTGTGTATGGCAACAGTGAATAGAATAACAGTTCAGATTCACATGTGAATCTCAACTAGCGAAAATTTCTAAACAAAAATCATTTTTTGTATATCAATACGGATCTCTATTTGTAGAGGATAAAAAGTTATAAATTTCTATATATACAGATTTTTTTTCGATAAAAAATAAGCGCTAAAAATTAAAAAAACGAAAAAAGACGAAGTGGTTTTTTTTACAATCTAGTAGATGCACGTCCACCGTAAAGTGTATAATCGTGTGGATGAGATTAGTCCCTTGGTACCATGGTTTATATTAGTCTCTTGTTGAATTTTTGCCTATATATATATATATATATATATATATATATATATATATATATATATATATATATATATATATATATATATATATATATATATATATATATATATATATATATAGGCAAAAATTCAACAAGAGACTAATATAAACCATGGTACAAAGGGACTAATGTCGTTCACTCATTTCGTCAAGGGTAATAACGTTAAACGTAATTATTGTATTTGACGTAATTGTAACACCCGACTTTTTAAAACAAAATACACCCAAAATTTAACTTTTTGAACATAGTTTTAAACATACAAAACCATGTGATTAGGTGTATAAGTTTATGCAAAAGGGTACAAGTGTATCAAGGAGTGCATATCAAAAGTAAACTCCTTATAAGTCGGGCTGCTACATCATCATGTCCTATCCATGAGCTACATCATTACCCTTAGCAGGGTCACGCTCACCTGTAGGGAGATTTCACATGCAAGGACATTTCACACATATACTGTGAGCCATACAGCTCAATGAGTAATCATATAAACAATTTAACACGTATATATGTAAATAAGTTGTTAAAACTCAGTACAATGTATATCACTGTTTGAATCAACATTTGGATATCAATCCAATCTCCTAGCCATAAAAGCCGTTATTATTTGGATATCAAATCCAATCTCCTAGCCACGAAGGCTGTTAGTATTTAGATATCTAATCCAATCTCCTAGCCATGAAGGCCGTTAACATTTGGATACTGAATCCAATCTCCTAGCCACGAAGGCTGTTTTAAACCACGTAGGTTTATATCGTATCAATTGGGTAACTTAACTAACTTCTAGGTTACCATTTCAATAGTTAAACTACTTCAAGTTACAAGAGTTAAATCAATACATATCACAATCGATATGGTACAAATTACTCACCTGATTGAAGTTCTATACGATCCTAGCTAACACCACAGTAGATACAAACGACCCTTCAACGTTTTCCAGCACCTACATAACAATATACACACCACATAGAGGTGAACACCTTGATTTTCTACTATTCAAGCTTGAAACTTGACCACAATAGTTAAAGCTTGAAACTTGACCACAATAGGTTACATAAAAACAACGTATAGAGAAGAGGTGAGATGAAAGGAAAGGTGTGTAGATATGCGAGATTTAGGGAAAACAATCAGATTGCTTCTCGTATAACTGATACCAATTAATATCAATAGAAATTAGCAATCATCATTAATGTTAGATAGCCAATCGTGAAGGAGCAAATGAGCGGGAAAAACAGCTTGAGAATCCATAAGAGGATGACACGTGGGAGTCTCAAGAGTGCTTTAATAGAATGTATATATATATATATAAATATATATATATATATATATATATATATATATATATATATATGTATGTATGTATGTATGTATGTATGTATGTATGTATGTATGTATGTATGTATGTATGTATGTATGTATATATATATATATATATATATACATACTAGTCGTAAGACCCGTGTATTACACGGGATGATACAAAAAAAATTGTTAAATAATATGAGGTTTCTATGGTTGATAATGATGGAAAATATAGGATTGATAGCCATTTTTTGAAGAACCAAGTGCTCTACAAGATACTCACAATCTTGCAAGAACCGGATGCATGTGTGAATTACTGCTATGTTTATATAGTAGTGTAAGAGATACTAAGTTAGGTGTGAGTGATAAGGATTTCAATTGTCACACCTAATTCATATGTGCTATTTGCTATGAATTCAAAGATGTGTCCATGAGGTTTGTATCCCTTTCTACTGGTTCACATTTTCGTTTTGGCGTATAGTTTATGTACGACAGTTAGTTTCTTTTGGGTTAAAAATAATAGTACCTTAAACTCGTATTACTAAGAACACGCATGTACCCACATAGTATAAGTTAGTTATTGCTTTGACTTACTATCATACTTTATATATATATATATATATATATATATATATATATATATATATATATATATATATATATATATATATATATATATATATATATATTGGTATCATATATAAATTATAACTATTGTGTGAATGTATGACCAAATGTGATCCAATTATTTTATAAGGGCATTATAGTAAAAGTCAAAATTATTTAACTAAATAGCCAAAATTATAGGCCGATGATTATGGAATGATATCTTTATAATCGGTAAAGATTTCTTTAATCTCGTCAAATGTCTGCCGACGATCAACATCTTCTATCGTCGTATTCCCCTTCTTGCCGCCAAGGAATCTAGTCGGCCTTCTTCTCCTCCCATCGCCTTCTCCCTTTCATCTCTTGGTTCAATCTCTCTCACTTTTAACTTTTTGTTTTTTCTATTTAACCCCAACAAATATGATTAAGCCATCTCTGACGAATGTCTTGAGTCTCTCTCCAACGTTATCAACTGCACTTACACTTCTGATTTCTCTTGGTATTTGATGATTGTATTGCTGCTCAAACCCTTATTTATTCTTCGCTTTTGATAATACATAGCACAACTTGAATTCTTGATTATCAATAAAAGATCATGTTACAAAACAAGTCATCGTGCGGAAAACGAAACAGCACAAAGTTATCAAGGTAGGCTCTTGTCTTTGTATACCACTAGAAAACCCTAATTATGATAACCCCAATTACTTTACGCAATCATATTTCAGTTGTTAATAATCAGTTGAATACATGGTGAATGAGAATTGTTAAATACAAAAGTTCTCGTTATTATTAATTGAACCTCTTACATACATTCTTAGTTTATATGTTATTAGGATATATCAAAACAATCTAAATAATCGTAAATATAACATTATACAATTATGGTTAATAGCTTTTAATATTTTATTTTATTATTTATTGTAATACCGTGTTTTTAAATTATAGAGATTTTGAGTTAATCTTGGTGTGATTAAGATTAGTTAGGTTGTTGTATGAGTTTGGATGATTACAAACCCATTTGGGAGAAGTTTGGTCTTGAAAAATGCCAAAACAGAGCTACACGGGTCGTGTATGGCCACACGGGTCGTGTAGAAATGCTTAAGAACCAAACAGTACCCTCTTTCAGGTCTACACGGGTCGTGTACCTCTACACGGGTCGTGTAGCTTTTGTTCAAAATTACCGAAGCGAGATTGGGCCTCACACGGGTCGTGTGAGCCTACACGGGTCGTGTTTTGACAGAGGGCCCCGGTTTATAAGTGGCCGCGCCGCGGGTCGCGTCTGATGGGGTTATTACGCAGCAAACCCTCATTTCAGGAAAAACATAACAAATTCGTTCCAGATCTTCCTAAGGCGATTTGCTGCCAAATTTAGCCAGGAGATGCGTAAGGATCCGTGGGGAGACTTCAATCTAATCCCGTAAACGCGTTCTCGATTCCTAATTCATCGAGGTGAGTGATTTCTTCATTTTGGGGGGTTTTGAAACCCTAACTTTGATTTCGTGATTCTATTATATATTGTTATATATGTTGATAATAGATTGTTAGTGGATGCCTTTAGAGTTATTGGTGAGAGTATTGTCGAGTTTCTACGGTTGAATGAGTAGAACCGTGGAAATTAGGGGTTACGGTAAATATAGAGTTGATATTTACCGTTTATACTCCTTTTTCCTCTTTTGATTTGTACATCTTCGAGATAGATGTTATTGAAATGATTGTGGATGTTGGAGAATTGATTTGGACTATGGTGATGTAACCAAGTCTAGCGCACAGGAGCCCGATACGCGTAAATTGGGGATTCCACATATTAAACCGATATCAAGTTAGTACTTTTGAATACTTGAGTAAGAATTATACCTTGATATATATATATATATATATGTTGTTCATATATGTGTGTTATACATATATGTGTGTATTACATTGATATTGTGTTAGCTTAGAGTTAGAGTGGTTCTGTTATCTATGGATAACAAGAGATGAGTTATAATCTATACTGAGTATAAAAGTAGAGTATATGCTAAAATGAGTGAGTTAAAGAGTCTTTGAGTTTGATTGCTACAATCATGAGGGTTGTTATAATTGAGTATATTGATTGTCAAATGAGTATATACGAGTATGTTTGATTGGGTTATGAGTAGTGTCAGTCGTGATACTTATTATCGAGTTGATAATACTAACAGTTAGCTAGTGTTTGTTTAAGTTAATATGTTTGCAGGTTTCTGAGTTAAGAGAAGATGAATGTTGTTAATGAGATTAGCAAAAGAGAATGACGAGGATATTAATTGAGAGAGAGTTATGGAGTGATAATGAAATTTACTCACTAAGCTTTATAAGCTTACACTTGAGTGTTATGTTGTTTTGCGGGTATCTGTAGCAGTGATAGGGGAAGGCATGGGATAAAGAGAGATAGACAACTTAGAGCATGTCCTTTAGTTGTGTTAGGTTTATTTGTAATGCCTGGTCAAATTTTAAGGACCTTTTGTGTAATTAATGTTTGATAACATCTTGTTTTCCTGGGTTGAGTGCAAGTATACCTATTTTTAATGTATAATTGTTTGCAAAAATTTGGGTGTACTTTGTATGAGAAACCGGGCGTTACAAGTTGGTATCAGAGCATGGTTTAAGCGAACTAGGTCTTTGAGTGTAGAGTCCTAGACTTGAACCGAGTAGAGAGAGCCCCTATCACATGCTTGGAAAAGATACTGCTACAGGTGTCAGTGTATGAGTTGAGTATAAATATTCTGTTATATTATTATTTGTTATATTCTGTGTGTGAATATAGATATGGAGACAGATGAGGACAATTTGATGAATTGGTCAGAGTCGGTTGGACCTACAGAGGATGATGAGACGAGATTTTGGTTGATATGAGATATCAACTAACGAGGAGACAAGAACTTCAGTTGATAATGAGAAGTCAACTGAATACGAGATGATATACTAATTGAGGCGAGATTCCAGCTGATGGCGAGATTCCAGCCGATGGAGAGATTCCAGCTGATGATGAAACGAGTTTCTGGCTGATGGTGAAATTCCAGTTGAAGATGAAATGAGATCCCGGTTGAGGCGAAATTCCAACCAATGATGAGGAAGAGTATGAGTATAAGCTGAGCATGAGCTATGAGTTGAGATATGTAAGTGTAGTCGAGTACACTTGAGAGTTGAGATCCGAAGTATGCAGGTTTCAGCTAATGAGAAAATAAGATTATGTTGCCATGAGGTATGTAAGTAATTTACTTAAAATGTTAGATGTAACGAGTATATGTGTTTAATTGTTGATAATACATGTGTTAGAGAAGTGTTATTATAAAGTGTAGTAACCGATATCGATATGAGAATCTCGTGTCCATTTGAGGTAAGATTTGTTAGTTCTATATGCCCAAGGATGATCATAAAATGATATTACTAATAATACATGATCCTATAGGGTCACACCAACAACAAGTTTGACACCAATTGATCATTTAGAACGTTAAATTTGATTTAACATCAAATGATACTAAACTTGCAATTTAATATTGTAGGTTATTATTATTTGAGGTAAATAATAATAACTACAAAATTAAAGGTTGATTAGTAATTCATATGTGATGAATTAATTAAGTAACAATTAAATTGTTTAAATTGTTAAACGATTTAATTGATTTATAAGTAAGCCTTTTATTTAATTTAATTAGTAAATTAAATAATATATATATATATATATATATATATATATATATATATATATATATTGTGTTATATATATATATATATATATATATATATATATATATATATATATATATGTTTATATATATAATTATACAATTAAGATTGTATATTTAGATGGTTTATTTATATATTTGATTATGGGATAAATGTTATTCCATTAAAGAAATGAGAAGATGTATTATTTATAAGCTTATAATTATCTAAGTTTTATAAATAATAACAACCCACTAGCACTTCATTAGTCATCATATAACTAGCCATATTGGAAGGAAAAGAATGCATTAAGAACTTAAAAGAAAAGGGAGATGCCTTTTGTCTTCTAGCTTTTGATTATAGAAATCAAATGGATCTTTCTTTTAAGCTAGTTGCATGTGCTTTCCTTTTCTCTTGGTGGGTTATATGGTGAACGATTTTGATGTGTTTAGTACATCATTCTTGCTTCAAGAAATCAGCCAAAAACTCTCCTTAAGTTCTTAGAAAAAATTGGTTTTTGGTTTCATAAGAAAAGGAGTCATATTTTGCAAGTTGTGGAACTAGCATTCAAGGGTGTTCAAGCTTGTGGTGGATCAACTATAGAGGGATTCTAATTTGATTCCTAGCTATCAAAATCATCCAAACCAAACCCAAGAACAAAGGTTATGATCTTGAACTTAAACTATGTTTGTTCTTCATCTTATCTCTACATGCATGTAGCATGATCCTCTTGAAAATGGAATTTGTGTTCATGATTTTATGCTTCCGTTGCAAACTCTTGTTTTTGAAACTATTACATGAACCATGATTTCCAACAATTGGTATCAGAGCCATGGCTATATTGCATGTTTAGATAATAAGTTTATTTAGATAAACTTGGTTTTTGGAAGCCATGAATGTTCATCTTCTTAAATGAAAGTTTCATGCATGGCTTCTTTGGCAACATGCAAGTATATTATCTATGATTTTATGTAACCAACTATATCTTATGTTAGCATGCTTTTGGTTACATAAATTGTTGCCTTAGAAAAACAAAGTGTTGATTTTCTTATGATTTTATGTGATAAAATGGTGCATAAACAAGCCAAGGACCATATGATGCATGTTTTGTGTTTGTTTTCTATATGGTTGTAATCTATTCTTTTATTCAAATGGTTTGTAATAATAATTAGTTATTTCCTTCTTATATTCATTTTGTAAGTATTAGAATAGTTGTATTTTATATCTTTCACAAAATGTAACAAGAGAAGGAGATAAAGACATAAGAAGATTGCACCCAACAGCAACGATTTTTCCTGCATTCCTGCTGCCAATTTTGAATCTGTTTGGGGGCTCAAAAAAAATTCTTAACCTCATTCCATGGTGCCAAAAAATGGTGGTTCAAGTCTTATTTGATGATACAAGAAGATTGGCAAAGTTGTAGCTAAATCGGAGATCATTTGGATGAGTTTTTGGTCACCTTTTTGTCCCTAGGTTTGGACTTGATATTTCATGTGTGGCTCACATGAAATATCAAACTAGTTGGCTTGTGTTTATGCACCCATGCATGCTTGTGATGTTTGAATGTTTTATTATGTTATGTTGTGGATGAAAATAAGATTTTGCATGCTAGACAACCTAGATAATTAAACATAATCATCAAGGAGTTTGTATTTTCAAAAGTTGACATTTAAAACATAAGATGTGATAAAATTGGTTTTATTAAAATGGGTTTTGTTATAAAACCTATTAAGTCAAGTTTTGAAAATGATTGAAACAAGTAATAAAATGGAGATTTTATGAACTCTTACAAACTCCAACCCTAAGTAATAATGGTAATTATTTAGGATTATAAATTGGTTCTAATATATGTGATCAAACTCAAACTTAATATTGGATATTAATTGTAAACTTGACCACAAACAAAGAATCAATAAAATGGAGATTTTATGATTTAAGAACCAATTAACAAAATAAGATTTAATGGTACCATGTTCATTGGATGCATGCAATCTACATGATACCATATGTTTTTCAAAAATTAGAATTGTAAAACATTCAAATCCCTTTCGAAATACGAATCAATGCCATCCCTCTTAAAGACACTCATGTATCACTTGTATTTCCTTGTGGGATAAAGGATACCTAACCACTTGGAGTCTTATTGTGATACAAGAAGTAGTTTTGCAATATTGATGGGATAAAGGACACCTAACCATTAATAGTTGTCAAAACTACACGTCCGTTTAAGTAGGATGATTCGTTTGGAAATCTCTTGTGATAAAGGTCACCTAAGCATTAGAAATCCAAGGCATAGATAGGATCAAACATGCCAAACTTATAAATGTTATAATGGGATCCCATAACTCTAGAAATTATATTTGGATATAATTGGTAAACCGTTACCTACCTTGTTGATTCGAATAGGCGGGATAAAGGAAACCTAACCACTTATTCGTGATGCAACTTGGATTCTAGACCTTAATTAATTAAAGTTTATGAAACAAGAAAGGGTATTAATTATTAAGGTATTAATATCATAATTTACTAAATAGAACCTTGCTAAAATTTTGTAGATGGCACCAAACAACAACACACACTCTGCTCCTAACAAAACCTCACTACGGTCTCTCCTTGAAGGAGAAAAACTTAACCATACCAACTTCTTGGATTGGTACCGTAGTGTGAGAATTGTTCTCAAACAAGAAAAGAAAGAATATGTTCTCAATGAACCACTTACAGAAGAGCCCCCTGCCACTCCTAAGCCCGCACACGATGCATGGCTTAAAAAGATGGATGATTCCATCGATGCATCATGCCTCATGCTGGCAACCATGATTCCCGACCTTCAGAAGGATTTGGAGAATCATTCAGCCTATGACATGATTAATCAATTAAAGGAAATGTTCCAACAACTTGCAAGAACGGAAAGGTTCGAAACTGTTCGGGCTTTCCATGCTTGCAAGATGGAGGATGGGCAGTCGGTAAGCTCTTATGTGCTCAAAATGAAGAGTCACATTGATCATTTGGCACGTCTTGGAGTTGTGATGCCCGAAGAGCTAGCAACGGATTTGATCCTTAACTCCTTGACAAAGTCCTTTGATCCTTTTGTCATGAATTATAACATGAATGGTTTAAACAAGACTATCCCGGAATTACATGGGATGCTAATTACCGGGGAAAAGAGTCTGCCTAAGAAAACCAATCAAGTTCTCATGATCAAGGAAGGTGGCACAAAGAGAACAAGACCCGAACACCCCACCAACTCCAAGGGCAAAGGGAAAGCAAAAGCTTTCAAAGGTAAGGGCAAGAAAGTTGTCCAACCTTCCCATCCGCCCAAGAAGAAGAAGGCAAAGGTTGCCAAAGATGAAACATTCTTTGAATGTGGCAAAGCTGGGCATTGGAAGAGAAATTGCCCTACCTATCTTGCGGAGTTGAAGAAGAAGAAGGCCGGTCAAGGCACTTCAGGGATCTATGTGATAGATCTAGAACTTTATAATTTATCTCCTAACACATGGGTATTTGATACTGGTTGTGGAACTCACATATGTAATATGTTGTAGGGGTTCAAAAGGAGTAGGCGACTGAAGGCAAATGAGGTAGTACTTCGGGTTGGAAACAATGCAAGGGTTGCGGTGGATTCAATTGGAAGTTTTAATTTATTACTACCTAATAGCTTGTGTGTGACATTATTGAATGTTTACTATGTTCCTAGCTTGACTAGGAATATTATTTCGGTTGCCAAATTAAGACAATGTGGATTTGATCTTTCCTTTAATAATGATGATATTTGTGTTTACAAAAATAATGTATTCTATTTTGAGGCTAGGCCTTTAAATGGAATTTATGAAGTAAACCTTGATGAAAAGACTAACCATGACTCTTTATACCACACTTTCACCAAGAAACCCAAATTTGATTTGAGTCAAACCTATCTATGGCATTGTCGCCTTGGGCATATAAACAAGAATCGCATATCCCAACTTCAAAAGAGTGGACTTTTGAAGGCAAATGAGAATGACTCATTTGATATATGTGAATCTTGTTTACATGGCAAGATGACTAAAGCTCCTTTCTCTGGAACCAATGAGAGAGCAAAGGACTTGTTAGGAATCATACATACGGATGTATGTGGTCCTTTCAAGCCAATGACTAGATATGGTGAAAGATATTTCATCACCTTCATTGACGATTTTAGTCGTTTTGGATATGTTTATTTAATTAAACATAAGCATGAGGCGTTTGAAATGTTCAAAACGTTTCAAAGTGAAGTGGAAAATCAACTCAACAAAACAATTAAAGTTCTTCGTTCTGATAGAGGAGGTGAGTACTTAAGTACAAACTTTATGGATCATCTTAAGACTTGTGGAATTGTTTCACAACTTACTCCACCTGGAACACCACAACATAATGGTGTGTCTGAGAGGCGGAACTGAACACTATTGGATATGGTTCGATCCATGATGAGTAAAAGTACTCTACCTTTATCATTTTGGGGTTATGCTTTACAAACAGCTGCTCGTCTCCTAAATATGGCACCTACTAAAAAGGTAGATAAAACGCCTTATGAAATATGGCATGGAAGGGTTCCATCTTTATCCTATCTCAAGGTATGGGGTTGTGAAGCTTATGTTAGACAAGAAGCTTCAAACAAATTAGAACCCCGTTCAACTAAATGTATCTTTGTAGGGTATCCAAAAGATTGTCTTGGATACTATTTCTACAATCCCATCGAGAATAAGATATTTATTTCTCGAAAAGCTGAATTCCTAGAAAACAAGTTTCTGACGGAAGAGGCTAGTGGGAGGTTTGTGGAACTTGAGGAACTTCAGGAACCACAACCTGATACACAAGAAGTTGAATCTAGCATTCAACAAGAAATTGTTGAACCTGAACAAACGGTTGATCAGGAACAAATTGTAACACAAGGTGTTCGCAAATCTGGTAGGGTTCGAATTGAACCAGAAAGGTATGGTTACCTTTTGATGGAAGAGGAATGTTATACGATAGATTCTGATGAACCCGTCAACTATCAGAGTGCAATATCAGATCCTGAATCTGATAAATGGCTTGAGGCCATGAACACTGAGATGCAATCCATGCACGATAATCAAGTTTGGAACTTGGTTAATCTTCCCACCAATTGTAAGACTGTTGGGAACAAATGGGTTTTCAAGAAGAAAATCGACGTGGATGGAAATGTTCACACTTTTAAGGCTAGACTTGTCGCTAAAGGATACTCACAAACTCATGGTATTGACTATGATGAGACCTTTTCACCAGTGGCAATGATCAAGTCAATAAGGATACTTTTTGCCATAGCCGCGTACTATGATTATGAGATATGGCAAATGGATGTCAAGACCGCTTTCCTTAATGGATACTTATTGGAAGATGTCTATATGGAACAACCTGAAGGTTTTGTCGATCCCAAGCATCCAAACAAAGTATGCAAGCTTAAAAGATCTATATATGGATTAAAGCAAGCGTCTCGAACATGGAACATCCGTTTTGATGAAAAGATTACAAGTTTTGGATTCATCAAAAATGAGGATGACTCCTGTGTTTACAAGAAAGCTAGTGGGAGCATTGTCATAATCCTAGTATTGTATGTAGATGACATACTTTTATTTGGAAATGACATCCCAACCTTAAAAGGTGTCAAAGCGTTCCTTGAGAGTTGTTTCTCAATGAAGGATCTAGGGGAAGCTGCTTATGTATTAGGCATAAAGATCTATAGAGATAGATCTAAGAGACTTATTGGTCTTAGCCAAAGTGTATATATTGATAAAATCTTGAAAAGGTTCAAGATGCAAGACTCCAAAAGAGGATTCTTGCCAATGCCTCATGGCACCATCCTAAGCAAGTCTCAGTGCCCAAACTCTAGGACTGAACTTGAAAGGATGAAACATGTCCCATATGCTTCGGCAATTGGGTCCATCATGTATGCCATGTTATGCACTAGGCCCGACGTCTCATGTGCCTTAAGTATGACTAGTAGGTATCAACAGAACCCAGGTGAAGCCCACTGGACTGCTGTAAAGAATATTCTTAAGTACTTGAGAAGAACTAAAGATATGTTCTTAGTTTACGGCGGTTTGGAAGAAAGCTTAAAGGTAAAGAGTTACACTGACGCAAGCTTCCAAACAGATAGGGATGATTCGAAATCTCAATCTGGGTATGTCTTTATTTTAAATGGAGGAGTCGTGTCTTGGAAGAGTTCCAAACAAGAAGTGATTGCACAATCCACTACAGAATCAGAATATGTTGCTGCTTCAGAAGCTGCTCAAGAAGCTGTCTGGATGAGAAAGTTCATAGAAGATCTAGGGGTTGTTCCTTCCATTCGGGACCCTATAGAAATCTTCTGTGACAATCTAGGTGCTATAGCTCAAGCAAAGGAACCTAGATTGCATCAAAAAACCAAACACATTCACCGAAGGTATAACTACATTAGACATGAAGTTAAAAATGGTGAAATAAGTATTCGCAAGGTTCATACAGATCAAAATTTGGCAGACCCATTCACGAAACCTTTACCCCAAACTAAGCATGAAAGTCATGCTAAGGGTATAGGACTCCGTTTTTCTAATGAATGGATTTGATTTGTGTTTTAATGTTTTATGAATATGAACTTATGTAAACGACAAGAATTATGTAATATTTGTGAGGTGATGTTTCATTCATAATTATTGTGTTTTATTAGCATGTTTAATCCTTGAATAATTTAGTTATTCTAAACGTCCATAGTCGATCATAGTTGTGGGAGCAATTATGAAGTAAGACTAATATGAATTGGATTGGTTGACTTTTATGGGTAAAAGTAGCAAAAGGTTGCAACCAAATTCATAGGTACTTGTCAGTGAACAAGTATTGGACTTGACCCGTTTCAAGATCACTCCATGGATCATCATCATAAGTGATTCTTGAATAAAGGTAATATCATTGTATCCTTTGACCTGAGATACATATTTGGGACTCAAGTGCAGAGTGTACTATGCTTTGATATGGTTTACTGTTGTTCTTGAAATACAGACAACCATAAAGGCCATACTCATGCATAGTACTAACTATATGAGGGGCGTATGTAGTCAAGACGGGATTTGTTCCTCTTATGTGTTGAGAGTTAGACATCCAAGGCGCCTGTTTGAAAGTTGAACATAAAATGAGAATGATTAAGATCCATGTCTCATGTTCAACATGATGTCTGTGACAAAGGGATAATTGATAAGATAACCTTATACATCAATTAGAGCCTCGTGTTTTCTGAAGAATTGAATGTTGTTGAATGGCACAATGTCATGTGTTATTGGGGGCAGTAAAATGTTGCTAGACGTTTACTACTGTCGATATCATTCTATGATACAACCTTGTGCAAGTGGGAGATTGTTAGTTCTATATGCCCAAGGATGATCATAAAATGATATTACTAATAATACATGATCCTATAGGGTCACACCAACAACAAGTTTGACACCAATTGATCATTTAGAACGTTAAATTTGATTTAACATCAAATGATACTAAACTTGCAATTTAATCTTGTAGGTTATTATTATTTGAGGTAAATAATAATAACTACAAAATTAAAGGTTGATTAGTAATTCATATGTGATGAATTAATTAAGTAACAATTAAATTGTTTAAATTGTTAAACGATTTAATTGATTTATAAGTAAGCCTTTTATTTAATTTAATTAGTAAATTAAATAATATATATATATATATATATATATATATATATATATATATATATATTGTTATATATATATATATGTTTATATATATAATTATACAATTAAGATTGTATATTTAGATGGTTTATTTATATATTTGATTATGGGATAAATGTTATTCCATTAAAGAAATGAGAAGATGTATTATTTATAAGCTTATAATTATCTAAGTTTTATAAATAATAACAACCCACTAGCACTTCATTAGTCATCATATAACTAGCCATATTGGAAGGAAAAGAATGCATTAAGAACTTAAAAGAAAAGGGAGATGCCTTGTGTCTTCTAGCTTTTGATTATAGAAATCAAATGGATCTTTCTTTTAAGCTAGTTGCATGTGCTTTCCTTTTCTCTTGGTGGGTTATATGGTGAACGATTTTGATGTGTTTAGTACATCATTCTTGCTTCAAGAAATCAGCCAAAAACTCTCCTTAAGTTCTTAGAAAAAATTGGTTTTTGGTTTCATAAGAAAAGGAGTCATATTTTGCAAGTTGTGGAACTAGCATTCAAGGGTGTTCAAGCTTGTGGTGGATCAACTATAGAGGGATTCTAATTTGATTCCTAGCTATCAAAATCATCCAAACCAAACCCAAGAACAAAGGTTATGATCTTGAACTTAAACTATGTTTGTTCTTCATCTTATCTCTACATGCATGTAGCATGATCCTCTTGAAAATGGAATTTGTGTTCATGATTTTATGCTTCCGTTGCAAACTCTTGTTTTTGAAACTATTACATGAACCATGATTTCCAACAAGATTTACATATCACATAACGAGCGTTTTGTGATTATATATAATTGAGAATATATGTGGTTGATTAACGAGTATTTAACAACCATGGAGAAGTGTGTATAATGAGAATATACACGGTGAAAAATATATAAATCTTTTGATATTGTATACATATGTGTATATATATATTGCTAGTTGTTTCACAAATATGACGAGATTTCTGTATACGAGTACTTTGTGGTTGAGACCACATATTTTGTGGGACCACATAACTAGTACTTATGATTGATCACAATGAATGGCTGAGATAGCCAAAAGAGTATGAGTTGAGAAAGACGATGAGTGTGTAGTTGATTGCACACCATAGCTGATTATGAGTTGACATGTTTAATGTTGAATTTTATGATTTGGAGTTGTCACATAATGAGATAATTGTAACAGAGATGTCAGAGGACATTTGAGTAACCACATAAAGAGTACTTTGTGGTATAATTGAGAGAACCTAGAGTGGTTCATATAGGCCTTATTGGTCTAGAGATTGAGTTAATTACCGAGTAAAGTGGTTGAGACCACATATGTTGTGGGGCCACATATCGAGTAAATGTGGTTGAGACCACATATGTTGTGGGGCCACATATCGAGTAAATGTGATCGAGACCACGCATTTGGTGGGGTCACATATTGAGTAAATGTGATCGAGACCACATATTTGATGGGGTCACATATCGAGTAAATGTGATCGAGACCATATATTTGGTGGGGTCACATATCGATTAAATGTGATCGAGACCACATATTTGGTGGGGTCACATATTGAGTAAATGTGATCGAGACCACATATTCGGTGGGGTCACATATTGAGTAAATGTGATTGAGACCACATATTTGGTGGGGTCACATATTGAGTAAATGTGATGGAGACCACATATTTGGTGGGGTCACATATTGAGTAAACGTGATTGAGACCACATATTTGATGGGGTCACATATTGAGTAAGTGTGATTGAGACCACATATTCGGTGGGGTCACATATTGAGTAAGTGAGATTGAGACCACATATTCGGTGGGGTCACATATTGAGTAAATGTGATTGAGACCACACATTTGGTGGGGTCACATATTGAGTAAATGTGATTGAGACCACATATTTGGTGGGGTCACATATTGAGTAAACGTGATTGAGACCACATATTTGGTGGGGTCACATATTGAGTAAAGGTGATTGAGACCACGTATTTGGTGGGGTCACATATTGAGTAAAGGTTGTTGAGACTACATATATTGTGGGACCACATAGCGAATAAATGTGGTATAGACCACATATTCTATGGGGCCACGTATTGAGTAGTTAAGGTTAAGATCACATATTTTTGTGAGAGCACATAACAAGTACCTTGTGGTTGGAGTAATGAAAATTGTTATGAATCAAACAAAAGGAGGAGTGACGGTGAGTCTATATGACTCGAGACCGTAGTGGAGACTCGTTAGAGTCAAAGAGGAGATGGATTCAAATCGGAGAATCATACAAGGTACCATGATTTGATCAAAGGACGGTATGAGATACCGTAACACGGTGTTGATTGGTGAAACCAGAGGATGGTACGGGGTACCAAGAGTTGAGGCAGAGTGGTGCTATAGTAGTTGTGCGTGTGTGTAAACAGGCGTAAGATATGAACGTTGCGATAAGCTTGTGTGGCTTGAAACCTACGGGTTGAGAAGAGGACGAATCAGAGGCTGAGTAACAATATAGAGGTATTGTGAGATAATACAATGAGTAATACTGTTGAGAAGTGTTGTTGTGAGTATGTGTGTTTATCATGTAATAGTGTTACGAATGTGTGAGATTTCTTGCATGTCGAGCGAGATAGAGTTGTGTAACCACATGATGAGAAAATATGAGTGAAAAGAGTAAAAGAGTAATTGCAGTTGTGATTAATAGGATTCGTTCCTTAATAATCAAACCAATTACTGCCAATGAGAAAAATGTGTGAATGTCGAGATGAAAATACTATTTATTCGTATGAGATGATGGATAGTAGACTTTATTATAATGATTTTGAATTCTTTTCTTGAGATTAATGAGTTAGTAGAATAATGAGATATGATCTCACCGTAGAGATTACGGTGTTAGATGTCATGATATTGAGTCATGTGTAGAGATTTCGGTGTGTTGTATATATCACCTATTCTATGTCATTATGATGAATTGGAGATTGAGATGATAACGAGGGAGAAATGACGAGAAGAAAATCCTTACTGATAGTGTGTCAGAAGGAATATATATGGTTGTGTTGAGAATTTATTTGACAATAAATTATCGAGTTTAATAGAGTAAATGATTTATTGAGAATATGATGTGGATTTGTCCACATAAGAGAAAATATAATGAGTGAGTACATCGAGAGAAACAACATGAGGTATGTGAAAGGTTTTCTGCAAACCATGAACTAAATAACCTAAGTTTACATGCAACCTATGAGGATCTATGTTTTCTTCTAATTGAACATATAACAAAAACCTAAAGGCCATAAGAAAATTAACTAAAAGAATAAAATTAGAAAAAACCAACCTTTTAGAATTTCCTGGAAGCTGAGCAGCAAAAATATCCTGCCTCAAATGAGATCACACCCAAGCCGAGAGGATTATGGATCGAAATTCCAGAGAGAAATAATAGAATGAGCAACTGATAATGAGGTCTAGGGTTCCCTATTTATAGGGAACCAAAGGGTAAAGCTAGAAACGTTTCTAGCCGCAGCCCATTTTCCGGATTATCTGTACGCGCGTCGCGGCTAAGTCATTTGCGCGCCGCGCGCCGCAATTCAACTATTGAATTCGTACGAATATGTGCGCGCATCGCGGCCTTTACATTTGCGCGCCGCGCGCCGCAATTCAACTATTGAATTTGTACGACTTTAATCCCTGACCTCCTGATTAATCTAATTAATGCCACAGAAATTAATCCAATTAATTTCTGATTAATTATTAATCTAATAATATTATTTCTAATTAATATATTATCTCCATAATATATTAACAAACAATATCTTGATTTATTAGTCATATAATAAATCAACCCTTTCTCTCTACTTAACTTTCCAACAAACCTCCAGCCATGAGGGCAACCCAAATGGACTGTGCTACTATTAATTTGGTAAATACTAATTATTAGTCATGGCTTAGACACCTAATCCAACAGTCTCCCACTTGGATAAGTCTATGACTATATTTACCAATTTAACCTCTAATTAACCAGCACTTTTAGCTTCCTAGAAACCGCTGCCAAACTCTGATCTAATCAGTTCTGTCCATAGATAAGTGATCAGATGATCCTCCGTCCAACAAGATATTTTTCAGACTCAAGACATGGATAAAAATCAATCTGGTCTGATTCACTGTTCCTCGATTTCCGATTTGCATATGACTCTCAGACTACCAATTTAGTCCCGGATGGCCAACCATTTTAGTCAACTTCAAATTCATCGAGAGGCCTACAGATATCTGTTCCCCGTTAGGGTCAAGGGACGAATAAGCTTCGACTCATATACTTATGTCTTTTATCAGACAAATCACTCACAACAATACGTTTTATAACACCGAGTTACCGATGCGTTTTCGCATTATCAATGAACAACCGTCTAGTAAATCATAACTCATATGTCTAAGCTTAAAGATCAAAAGATATTATCGTCTCAACATTGCTCGTGATGAAATCCATGAAGCAATCCATTGAGCACGGGTTTATCCAATACTCAAATCTCCATTTCCAAGTACTCACGAATGGTGCAGCAATCCAATTGCAATGTCTAACTCCTTAGACAATCTATTACCAATTCATGACAGCCTTACTTCACACTTACTCCCAAAAGTGTAATCGACTGTGGATGTTTGAATAATCCAATTATTCAGGAAGTAAAACATGCAAAATGAAACACAATGATAAAGTATTGACAAAAGCAGTAAACCATTACTCATTAATAAGTCTCTATTATTAAATCACAAGAGTCAAATACAATACATTGTAACAAGTTTCGAAACCTATCTAATTTACATAAACTTTATATCATCTCTTAATCCAATGCTCCTAGCATGCTGATTATGCTTAATCCTACTCAGAGCCTTTGTCAAGGGATCTGCAGGATTATCTTCCGATGATACCCTCTTTACCACGAGGTGACCTTCTTCTACCTTATGCCTTATGTAGTGGTACTTTCTGTCGATATGTCTGGACTTTCCATGGTCTCGCGGTTCCTTTGTCAAGGCGACCGCACCTTCGTTATCGCAGAACAGTTCCACGGGCTCCTGAATACTCGGGACTACTCCAAGGTCACCGATGAAGTTCTTCAGCCAAGCCGCTTCCTTTGACGCTTCACTTGCTGCTATATACTCTGATTCTCAAGTAGAATCAGCCACCGTATCTTGCTTGGAACTTTTCCAAGTTACTGCTCCTCCGTTCAGAAGGAATACCCAGCCAGACTGAGACCGACCACTGTCTCTATCCGTCTGAAAACTGGCATCCGTATATCCTTCAACTCTCAAGGTATCACTGCCACAGAGGACTAACACCATGTTCTTGGTCCTTCGCAGATACTTGAGTATATTTTTCACAGCTATCCAATGCGCCCTTCCAGGGTTACCCTAGTACCGACTGACCATGCTTAAAGCAAAGGCCACGTCCGGGCGAGTACACGTCATAGTGTACATGATCGATCCTACAGCCGAAGCGTAAGGTACCCGACTCATTTCAGCTATTTCTTCGTCTGTACTCGGACTTTGAGTCTTACTCAATTTTGCATTACTTTGGATAGGCAGCTCTCCCTTCTTGGAATTTTCCATACTAAACCTTTTCAGTACCTTTTCCAAGTATGTACCCTGACTAAGTCCAATTAGTCTCTTCTTCCTATCTCTCAATATTCTTATCCCGAGAATATAGGCAGCCTCTCCTAGGTCCTTCATGGCGAAACATTTCCCAAGCCAAGCCTTGATGTCTTGCAAGGTTGGAATATCGTTTCCCATGAGCAGTATGTCATCGACATACAGCACCAGAAAAGTGACTATACTCCCACTAGCCTTGACATATACGCAGGACACATCCTCGCTCCTAGAGAAACCAAACTCTTTGACTTTCTCATGGAAACAAAGATTCCAGCTGCGAGAAGCTTGCTTCAATCTGTAGATTGACCTCTCATGCTTACACACCTTATTAGGATACTTTGCATCGACAAAACCCTCTGGCTGATTCATGTAGACATCCTCAGTCAACTTTCCATTAAGGAAGGCGGTTTTGACGTCCATCTGCCAAATTTCATAGTCATGAAATGCAGCTATGGCCAGCATAATCCTAATAGACTTTATCTTGGCTACTGGTGAGAAGGTCTCGTCATAGTCAACCCCTGGGGTTTGAGTAAAGCCCTTTGCAACCAGTCTTGCCTTGAAAGTGTGTACTTTCCCGTCCATGTCGGTCTTCTTCTTGAAGATCCATTTGCACCCGACTGTCTTTCGACCCGATATGTTGTCAACCAAGTTCCAAACTTGATTGTCATACATGGACTTGATCTCGCTATCCATGGCCTCTTTCCACTTGGCAGACTCAGGGCCCGCCACTGCTTCCTGGTAGTTAGCTGGTTCATCCAAATTTATCAGTGTCCTATCACTGACAAACGTGTCCCCATCCGAAGTTATATGGAAACCATAAAACTCGGGTGGCATGCTAACCCTACCGGAACGCCTAAGAGGTAAGGATACATCTGTCGGACCGACAGGAACTTCTTCCTCATGTTGGTTGCTAGTTTCTCCTAAGGTTGCGTCATCTGATGACTCTTGAATTTCTTCCAGATCAATGGTACTCCCACTGTCCTCTTTGGATATGAGCTCTCTCTCTCTCGAAAGACCGCTCGTCTAGCTACAAAGACCACGTCCTCGCTTGGTCTGTAGAATAGATATCCAAATGACTGTTTAAGATAACCAAGGAAGAAACACCTTTCGCTTCTTTCTGCGAGTTTGTCTTGAGTCTCTCGTCTAACGAAAGCCTCACAAACCCAGACCTTGATGTGTGCTAACGAGGGGACTTTCCCCGTCCACATCTCATGAGGTGTTTTAGCAACCTTCTTAGTTGGGACAAGATTGCGGATATGGGCGGCAGTCTCTAAGGCATACCCCCAGAAGTGAATGGGAAGTGAAGCTAGACTCATCATGGAACGAACCATGTCCAACAGGGTTCGGTTGCGCCTCTCTGCAACACCATTCAACTGTGGTGTCCTGGGAGGTGTCAACTGCGAAACTATTCCGCATTCCTTTAGATAGTCTAGGAACTCGATACTTAGATACTCTCCGCCTCTGTCGGACCTGAGCATCTTTATCTTCCTGCCTAATTGATTCTCTACTTCATTCTTAAATTCTTTGAACTTTTCAAAGGTGTCCGACTTGTGCTTGATTAAGCAGATATAACCGTATCTACTAAAATCGTCGGTAAAGGTCACGTAGAACCGCGTGCCATCCTTTGTGGTTGATCTGAATGGACCACACACATCCGTGTGAATGATGTCCAGCAGACCCTCACCTCTTTCAAAAGATCCTTTGAAAGGTGATTTAGTCATTTTGCCCAACAGACAAGATTCGCATACATCATCCGACCTGAGGTCGAATGATTCCAACACTCCATCCTTTTGGAGTTGGGCGATGCGTTTCTTGCTGATGTGCCCGAGCCGACTATGCCACAGACATGCCTTTTCTACACCACTAGTAGAATCAATATAATTTACACTATGTCCTAAATTGTCAACACATTCGACAGTTTCATACACACCATCACAAGGATAAGCAGTAAAATTCAAAGTACCATTTTTGAAAACAGAAATCGAGCCAATTTTATTATCAAAAGAAAATTGAAATCCTTGTCTGAACAATGCGTGAAATGAAATAATGTTTCTTGTCATTTCTGGCGAATAGCAACAATTAAATAACTCTATACTAACATCACTACTAAGCACTAAACTATAAACGCCGATCTTGGTAACAGGGGACGATCTCCTATTGCCCATGATCAAGTTCAGTCTACCGTGCTCCACCTCCCTGCTTTCCTTTAGGCCCTGCAGATCAGAACAAATGTGAAAACCACATCCTGTATCAAGGACCCAAGAATTAGAAGATGGTGAGTTTTTAGAGATAGTGTATATACCTGCTGTCGATGGCTTTACTTTCCCATCCTTGACATCCTGCAAGTATTTGGGGCAGCTCCTCTTCCAATGGCCCTTCTCTTTGCAGTAGAAACAGTTGGCTTCATCGGGGTTGGCCACACAAGGAATCTGGGAAGACTTGGTTCTCGAGCCATTGCTTGATGACCCGACCTGAACCTTTTCCCTCCAATTTTGCTTAGGAGGGCCCTTCCTCTTCTTTCCTTTGCCACTTCCAATGGCTAGGATGAGCTGATTAACCGAAGGTACACTTTTACCCTTCATCCCTTCCTCAGCAACTCGAAGCATGCGATGCAACTCATTCAGGTTAGCCTGATTGTTGTTCAAATGATAAGCCAGCCTGAACTGGTCATAAGAACTTGGTAAGGAGTTGAGCACTATGTCAACGGCCAACTCCTCAGGCATAGGCATCGCAAGCTTTCCAAGCCGCTCCACGTAACCTTGCATTCTTTGCACATGAGTGCAGATGGACTCTCCATCTCTAGGTTTGCTGTTCGTGAAGTCCTTGACCACTTCGCACCTCTCGATGCGCTCTTGCTTGCGGAACTTTTCCGCAAGCTCCTTGTGCATCTCAAAGGGCCAGTAGTCTTCGTATATCCTTTGCAATTCGGGGTTCATTGTGGCGATCATGATGCAGGCCACTTTGGTTGCATCATCAGAATGTTTTTGGTACGAGGCAATCTCCTCGGGAGTAGCAATTTCAGGGTCAATATCGACAAGCTCGGTCTCGAGAACATACTCTTTGTTCTCGTACCTCAGAGCCATCTTGATATTTCTAATCCAGTCATTGTAGTTTGTCCCGTTCAGTTGAACCTTGGAACATAATGAGAGGATTGAGGGAACACTGGAGTTTGAGTGGGGAGCGGATTGATCAGCAGAAGACATCTATAAAAGAGGGTAAGTTTAATTAGATACTTGTCGGTCCTTATAATAACCCAATATAAAATAAGGCTAGGATCCAACTATAACAATTTGCAACATAGAAGAGGGATGCCATAATCTATAAGCAAATTTTATAAAGGTAGGCGAATGACGATTCAGCCAATTCCACCGCGGAAAAATAATCTTATTATAAATGGAATTCCTAGTTTCTTTTGAGATTTATTGAACTGTTCAATAGCATGTTTAATCTCGGATATGCCCCACCGTTTGTGACTGGGATGCCGAGGATCACAAACCGGGTGTGAATAACCATGCAAATTAGCTTGGTACTCTCGGGATCCATTATCATCTCAAATTGATGTGCCGGTTAACCACACACGCTCCATCAACAATGATAACACCCGAGACACCCATTGCCACTCTTTATGAACCCCCATTGGTGTGCCGGTGAACCACACACGCTCCACCAATGTTTCATAAAGTGCAATGTGCAATTTCATGGGGTAGCATCAAATTCATATTTTTCCTAAAGTAACTAGATTGGGATTTTGTGTAAAAGTTCTAGTACTTTGATCATTATACTTTTAATGATTAACTGGTCCTATCAAAACTGTTCGGCTAACGACCCTCCACTGATCAGGCGAGCGGTGGGTGAGAGTGTTCACCCATTAGACTACCATTTTATAGGCAGTCTCCTTATACCCACTTTATAGACCAGCTTCGTGAATGAGGCCTACTATTGATTTGACTAACCAAATTTACCTCATATATATAGTATTAACTTTTAATAACATATATAAGATGTATTTTAAAACCCTTTAAAATATTCAAGGTTTATCTTTTAATTTTACCAAATTTAACAATTAAATTTTGAATTAAATTAAACCTTAAATTCGATTTAATCAATTTTAATTACCAATAAATTAAATTAATTAAATCTAAATATTTTAGACATTTTAAAATATTTTTCTGGATTTTTCAATTAATTTTCGACAATATAAAATTAATTAAATCCCTTTTGAATTATCTTTTAATTAACAATTAATTAAATTAATTCAAATGTAGATAGGTTTATCCAAATTAATCAAATTAATTAAAACCTATCCTAAACCCCTTAGATTTCGAAAAAATAGCAAGGGGGGATTAGGGTTTCCAAAACCCTAATCCTAGAAATCAATCCACATAAAAATTTAGGGTTTATAAGCTTCAAACCCTAAAACAGTTATATCAATTCAACAAGAAAACAAGACAGGCTCTGATACCACTGAAAGGTTTTCTGCAAACCATGAACTAAATAACCTAAGTTCACATGCAACCTATGAGGATCTATGTTTTCTTCTAATTGAACATATAAGAAAAACCTAAAGGCCATAAGAAAATTAACTAAAAGAATAAAATTAGAAAAAACCAACCTTTTAGAATTTCCTGGAAGCTGAGCAGCAAAAATATCCTGCCTCAAATGAGATCACACCCAAGCCGAGAGGATTATGGATCGAAATTCCAGAGAGAAATAATAGAATGAGCAACTGATAATGAGGTCTAGGGTTCCCTATTTATAGGGAACCAAAGGGTAAAGCTAGAAACCCTAGCCGCAGCCCATTTTCTGGATTATCTGTACGCGCGTCGCGGCTAAGTCATTTGCGCGCCGCGCGCCGCAATTCAACTATTGAATTCGTACGAATATGTGCGCGCATCGCGGCCTTTACATTTGCGCGCCGCGCGCCGCAATTCAATTATTGAATTTGTATGACTTTAATCCCTGACCTCCTGATTAATCTAATTAATGCCACAGAAATTAATCCAATTAATTTCTGATTAATTATTAATCTAATAATATTATTTCTAATCAATATATTATCTCCATAATATATTAACAAACAATATCTTGATTTATTAGTCATATAATAAATCAACCCTTTCTCTCTACTTAACTTTCCAACAAACCTCCAGCCATGAGGGCAACCCAAATGGACTGTGCTACTATTAATTTGGTAAATACTAATTATTAGTCATGGCTTAGACACCTAATCCAACAGTATGTTGTTAAATTGGTATGAAGAGGAGCCACTTTGGTGAAGGATTGTTAGTTGTATATTGGGTAAAAACCTAATATGTGTGTTGAGGTGGAAACAGAGATGAATGAGCTTTCGGATAAGTTGCAATCAGTTGTAGCGATAACACAACTGAAAAGAGTATTATGTAACCAAAGGGTCGAGGGTTAAATACCAAATTAGAGGAGACGTGAGTGAAACTCGAAATAGTTTCTGATATTTTATTATGGTTGGATTTACATCCTAGTGTTGATGGGTTATGCAACATGGGTGAGACAATTGAATATATGTGTCTTTTATGTTGTATGAGTGTTTCTCCTACTCTAAACAATGAGAATGTGCAAGTCGGAGAAATCAATAACTAGCATGTTGTTATTGGAGGAATAAATGGAGAGAGAAAATGAGCTTGAGATCGGTGAGACCATTTTTCTTATTGAGTTAGAGTAAGATCATTTTGAGAAAATTTGAAATGAAAGTTGAGTTCCAGATGGCTATATGAGACAAGTTGGTGAATGGAGTATCACTTGAGGAGTGAGGTAAGATACATTGATGTCAATGATGCTATAGAAAAGTGTGTGCCCTGAAAGAGTGAGTATTTTTCCTACGTAGCAATAGTGATAGTCAATATGACTATAGAGATCATCTCGTGAGGATGATGGCGGGTATTACCTATACTATGAGTAAATGAGATGCGACAGTATGTACATGTCATATAAGCTGATGAGAGGATAATATCATTGTCATACGTAATGTTAAATTACGGTGGTGAGGTGGTTGTATAAACCATACATATTCCAAGAGATTCCGAGGACGGAATCTTTTGAAGGGGGTAAGAACTTGTAATACCGTGTTTTTAAATTATAGAGATTTTGAGTTAATCTTGGTGTGATTAAGATTAGTTAGGTTGTTGTATGAGTTTGGGTGATAAGAAACCCATTTGGGAGAAGTTTGGACTTGAAAAATGCCAAAACAGAGCTACACGGGTCGTGTATGGCCACACGGGTCGTGTAGAAATGATTAAGAACCAAACAGTACCCTCTTTCAGGTCTACACGGGTCGTGTACCTCTACACGGGTCGTGTAGCTTTTGTTCAAAATTACCGAAGCGAGATTGGGCCTCACACGGGTCGTGTGAGCCTACACAGGTCGTGTTTTGACAGCGCGTGCCGCGGTTTTTAAGTGGCCGCGCCGCGGGTCGCGTCTGATGGGGTTATTACGCAGCAAACCCTCATTTCAGGAAAAACATAACAAATTCGTTCCAGAGCTTCCTAAGGCGATTTGCTGCCAAATTGAGCCAGAAGATGCGTAAGGAACCGTGGGGAGACTTCAATCTAATCCCGTAAACGTGTTCTCGATTCCTAATTCATCGAGGTGAGTGATTTCTTCATTTTGGGGGTTTTGAAACCCTAACTTTGATTTCGTGATTCTGTTATATATTGTTATATATGTTGATAGTAGATTGTTAGTGGATGCCTTTAGAGTTATTGGTGAGAGTATTGTCTAGTTTCTACGGTTGAATGAGTAGAACCGTGGAAATTAGGGGTTTCGGTAAATATAGAGTTGATATTTACCGTTTATACTCCTTTTTCCTCTTTTGATTTGTACATCTTCGAGATAGATGTTATTGAAATGATTGTGGATGTTGGAGAATTGATTTGGACTATGGTGATGTAACCAAGTCTAGCGCACAGGAGCCCGATACGCGTAAATTGGGGATTCCACATACTAAACCGATATCAAGTTAGTACTTTTGAATACTTGAGTAAGAATTATACCTTGATATATATATGTTGTTCATATATGTGTGTTATACATATATGTGTGTATTACATTGATATTGTGTTTGCTTAGAGTTAGAGTGGTTCTGTTATCTATGGATAACAAGAGATGAGTTATAATCTATACTGAGTATAAAAGTAGAGTATATGCTAAAATGAGTGAGTTAAAGAGTCTTTGAGTTTGATTGCTACAATCATGAGGGTTGTTATAATTGAGTATATTGATTGTCAAATGAGTATATATGAGTATGTTTGATTGGGTTATGAGTAGTGTCAGTCGTGATACTTATTATCGAGTTGATAATACTAACAGTTAGCTGGTGTTTGTTTAAGTTAATATGTTTGCAGGTTTCCGAGTTAAGAGAAGATGAATGTTGTTAATGAGATTAGCAAAAGAGAATGACGAGGATATTAATTGAGAGAGAGTTATGGAGTGATAATGAAATTTACTCACTAAGCTTTATAAGCTTACACTTGAGTGTTATGTTGTTTTGCAGGTATCCGTAGCAGTGATAGGGGAAGGCATGGGATAAAGAGAGATAGACAACTTAGAGCATGTCCTTTAGTTGTGTTAGGTTTATTTGTAATGCATGGTCAAATTTTAAGGACCTTTTGTGTAATTAATGTTTGATAACATCTTGTTTTCCTGGGTTGAGTGCAAGTATACCCATTTTTAATGTATAATTGTTTGCAAAAATTTTGGGTGTACTTTGTATGAGAAACCGGGCGTTACAAGTTGGTATCAGAGCATGGTTTAAGCGAACTAGGTCTTTGAGTGTAGAGTCCTAGACTTGAACCGAGTAGAGAGAGCCCCTATCACATGCTTGGAAAAGATACTGCTACAGGTGTTAGTGTATGAGTTGAGTATAACTATTCTGTTATATTATTATTTGTTATATTCTGTGTGTGAATATAGATATGGAGACAGATGAGGACAATTTGATGAATTGGTCAGAGTCGGTTGGACCTACAGAGGATGATGAGACGGACAAATCACGAACGGTTCGCTGAACGTTCAGTTCGTTTACAGCCCTATGGGTACCCCAATTAGTTTACACAATCATATTTCAATTGTTGTTAATTAGCTGTGTATATGGTGAATGAGAATTGTTTTGGCTTCAAAACATAGGAACAGGAGATCAGATAGCAATTGTGTATGATAACGATGAACGTGATGATGGAACTATTATTGTATATAATGAAGATAACATTAAAAAGAGATAACTTTGTACATGAATCCCTTAATTTCTATGAAGAGTGCTCTTATCATATTTCCAAATGCAGATCTGTACCAACCAGGACTGCTTTGTCAACTATAAAACGATCAATCAGAAGGTCAATGGTTACCAAAAGCACAAAAATTGCAATGCAGAATTATCTTAATTGATTTCTTGGGAACATAGATATGTTTATAATCTGTAAACATTATAAAGATATCTATATCTTTACCGATTATAATGATATCTATGTTCAAAGTGTGTGCATGTTACATTCTCCAAGAATGTTGTACATGTTACATTCTCTAAGAATGTAACATGTTACATTCAAAGTGTGGTGTACAGGTTACATTCTCCAAGAATGTTTCCATTTTTGGAGAATGTAAAGAACGTACACATTCTTCAACTGTACTTTAGTTGCAAAGAATTATTCAAACTTGTAAGCGGTTTTGAAAGAACACATGCTCGGATTCTTCAAGAATAATTCCATTCTTCAAAAATTTCGTAGTTTTCAAGGGTTATCTATTCCAAGAATTTCGTATTCTTCAAGAATGTAATATTGAAAGAAACATACGACAAGAGTGCAATGGAGAATTCTCCAAGAATTTCGTATTCTTCAAGAATGAAAGCAACATATGACAAGAGTATTCTCTAATAATGAAAGCTTGAAACTAATACATTCTTCAAGAATTCTTATATTCTTTGAAAATGAAATACTGGAAGCAACATACAGCAACAATATTCTTCAAGAATGAAAGCCTGAAACTAATGCATTCTTCAAGAATGCTTATATTCTTTGAAAATAGTATTGTATTACGTCAAGAATAAAATGTATTCTTTTAACAATTATGTGTATTATTAAAGAATTTTTGTTTTATTTGAATAAAGAAGTGTAACTTTCAGAATATATGAATCTGTGTTTTTTAATTTTCGGTTTTTAATTTGCAGTTTTAATTTACAGTTTTTATTCACGTAATCCCACAAAATTAGGAGATAGATTGGGTATTTCCTTTTTTCAACATTTATTAATAGACTAAACTACCCTTTATAAGGGTTTAATTGCCAAATTTGATTAATTAATTTTTATAAATTTACAATTAGGCCCTTGAATCTAACACCGTTAATCATTTTGATCGGACGCTCCATATTTGGTCCTACATACAGTTAATAATTGTTAAATGTATTTGATCCTAACCCTATATATATATATATATATATATATATATATATATATATATATATATATATATATATATATATATATATATATAGGGCCGAGATCATGAGAGAACCTAAAAAAACCTAGGAACCTAGGAACTTTTTTTCTACACAATATTTTTAAAAAAAAAATTGCATCCAATTTTTTTATTTAAAACATCTAAGAGATTTCTAAACCCTAAACCCTAAACCCTAAACCCAAAACCCTAAACCCTAAACACTAAACCTAAACCCTAAACCCTAAACCCATATGAAAAAAAATAAAAAAATGAATTTTTTGCATCCAATTTTTTTATTTAAAGTGTCTAAGAGATTTCTAAACCCTAAACCTAAACCCTAAACCCTAAAACTAAACCCTAAACCCTAAACCCTAAACCCTAAACCCTAAACCTTAAACCCTAAACCCTATACCTAAACCCTAAACCTAAACCCTAAACCCTAAACCCTAAACCCATATGAAAAAAAAATTAAAAAAATGATTTTTTTTGAAATTTTTTTTTGATATCTTCTAGATGAATCATAACAAAAATTTTGGTATATTTTTTTTTGAAAAATATTGTGTAGAAAAAATGTTCATAAAATGGGTTCTTAGGTTCCTAGGCTTTTTTAGGTTCTCAATTGAACTTTACTCTATATATATATATATATATATATATATATATATATATATATATATATATATATATATATATATATATATATATATATATATATATATATATATATATATACATACTAGTTGTAAGACCCGTGTATTACACGGGATGATACAAAAAAAATGTTAAATATGAAGATCTAAACATTAATAGTATTAGAAAATTATATTCCATGACCCTTGGGTTCCTTGGCCCTTAGTATTCCATGACCCTTGGTATTCAATGACCATTGGGTTCCTTGACCCTTGGTATTCCATGTCTCTTTGTATTTCAGGAGAGCCTCTATATAAAGGCCTCCTGTCCTCCTCATTTGTACACACACAAATTTACTGATTTACAATACAATTACCAAGTTTATCATGGTATCAGAGCTTTAGGTTAAAACCCTACTGCTGACCACAACCTACTACCGCCGACCGCCACCTCCGGCGACCTTTTAGTCGTCGGAGGTGCCTTCAATATTTTTCCCTTTCCTCTTTGTATTCCATAGTTTAGGCTCATGCATATATACGTGTATTGTATCTTACGAAGAATATTACATCTTTCATGGAGAATGTTACATCTTATGCAGTCAACAAAGCCTGCCAATTCATGCATGACCAGATATCACTTATGCAGTCAACAAAGTCTGCCAATTCATGCATGACCAGATATCACTTATGCAGTCAACAAAGTCTGCCAATTTATGCATGCTCCTACTACAGTCAACAAAGTCTGTCAATTCATGCATGCTCCTACTGAGAATCATTAGTCTGATGTTAAATGAATTCTTCGGTATCCTAGCAGTTTGAAGCCATTCGGTCCAAGCTACAGGTCACTACCCGGCCTTAGCTTGCAGGGGAATATTAGACAATTATATTCCATGACCATTGGGTTCCTTGACCCTTGGTATTCCATGACCCTTGGTATTCCATGACCCTTGGTATTCCATGTCTCTTTGTATTCCAGGAGAACCTCTATATAAAGGCCTCTTTTCCTCCTCATTTGTACACACACAAATTTACTGATTTACAATACAATTACCAAGTTTATCAAATAGTTTTAAATTAAAACTTTTCGAGAAGATGTGACGAAATTGTTGGATACAAACGTAATTAAATTAAACACTAAAATCTGAAAGATGAAACAGACAAAGGAGTCGTTAGATGTGAAAAGCTCCAAAGAAACCTTATAAGTGTTTTAATATGTTTGATAGCTTAGTGATACAAATGGGCTTTTTTTTTCTTATTGATTGTTGTAGAGATAGAGTGATGAATTGATAAACGATTTCTGTATTGAAGAAGTATTGTAAAAAAAAACTCAGTTCTTTTTTAGACTAAATGAAAAGTCACCAAATAACAGATAATTATTCTTTAAGAACATTTATAAATTAAAACTATAGATAACATTAAAAAAATTAAAAAGGAAAAACCAAAAATGCAGATAAATCTAACGTGAAACATTGAGATCAATAATAGTTTAAGAAATAGAGATATACCACTGGATTATTTTCGTGCAATTTCTATAAATCAAGCCTATTGGCATCCCTAAGATAACTATCAACTAAAATATTAGCTATCACTCTAAGATCGTCATTTTCAAGAAATTGTGAACCATTTCATCGCATTGATCCCGTTTGTTATTTTGACAAGTTTATGACCATCAACATTTGCCTTGCCTTTCAACAACTTCAAATTAAAAAAAAAAACATAAATCTACATTCTTTCACCATAATAGCAATATAATCATAATTGTTTACCCACAATAGCATTCTACTTTGTTTTACCCATTAAGCAATGCAATTATAAATTTTCACAAAGAGAGGAAATGTATTTTATTTATTTAGACATCACACACACATATCTAGTCTACAAGTTTAACAAATAACATAATTTTTATGTAGTTTAAAATGACAGATTAACTTACATTAATCTTGGTAATAGTCTTTGAATCAAGGGTGGATTTCATCATATTCCACAAAAATCTGAAAGTCGGACCCTTGAAACTTTGACAACAGACTTCTAGCTTCTTCATTACTTGATCGTTCCCACAATCCGTTCAACTATCAGCTGCCCATGACGCCACCCATGTTCATTAGTTCATTAAATTTGTTCCATAAGAAAAACTAAGCATCGATAATTCTATTAAAGGATGAAACAAAGTCAATATTTGATTTATACATTGTAATATATTTCACCTTTAATGTCGGGAGCAATGCTAACTTGATTATTAAATTGTACTTAAATATCGATAATGAAATTAAGCCGAAAACTTTAAAAAACCAAATTTTTGGAGAGTGAACTACTAATGTATATGAACTTACTAAAGAAATAAATATATAGAATAGGATCAATGTGAAATTAAGTAAAGAGAGTTATGAATGCAAACTAAGACGGATCAAGTGATAACCGGTAAGATTAAGATAAGACTTTTAAAGAAAATACTAAGGATCAAATGAAAAAAGAACAAAAATACAAGGGTAAAAATAGAAAGTTAGAAACTTTTATGAAACCAATGGTGAATTGCTGGATGTGCTTCAACCATGACATTGTTTGGCACGATAGCAAACTGCTCAAGCTACATAGTATAACTGATACAGAGTACAACTTAATAGAAAAAGTCAAGGATAAGAGACATTCGCCATTAAGTCGTAACTTTTTAAAAATCTGCACTTATTACCTTTTTCCATCTATTTCCCCAAATTAGCTTCATTGTCTTAATAAATCCATAAGAAACAAAATAAGTATAAAAATGTAAATGCTTAAAACCACCAAACTCAATAACGGTACTATTAGATTCGTGGATACTTGGTTTCGGTTCACTTGAAACTTGTGTCATCTGTAAATATCTTTCGCTATGTCGAGTGCATTAAAAAGACATTATTTTAGTTACCTCCATGCAATACAACTTCATACCTCTTGATTCCATGTCATCAGCATAAATAATTCTCCATTGATTGATCATCCTCAACTTACAACCATATGCAATTGTCTCTCACGGATCATCCAAGTCATTGCCTCATTTTTTAACTAATCCAAGTAACTGAGACGTTATATATTCCATCAATTAGTTTCAAGGTGATTTATTGCCTTTCAATTGAGACCCGTGTTGAGGAGCAAATCAATATGAAGACAACATATTATAATATGGAAGTACATATTATGGATAAAACTTAAAAAAAGATAAAAGTACATTGCCCGTATTAGGAATAATAGCAAAATGTGTTGCTAGTATAGATTATTGCTCACCTTTTTCTGTGTAAGAATTTCACCATTCATGCTTTTGAGAAGCCACTCGCGATCATTTAACAATCCTGAATAGAAAATGTGGATCAAAAAATGACAAATTTGCCCTTGCCTTGCTCATGAAAATGTTTAACAACATAAAAATATAGAGCTTACAACTCTCTACCAGTACTGCTAAGAGGCCAGTTGTCCACTTTGAATACTGAACATGACTTTATTGGATACACCACAATTGATGTAAGATGATGTGAAAGACAACCTTCTGTTGATCTCAATGAAGGAATATGTATAATACTATTGGTAGGGAGCAATACAAAAGAGCTCACAATGAAGTTCATGAATTTCTGTAAAAAGTTAAAACCAAATGGTTGAGATTTATAATTATATAAATAAGGAAAAACACCAACTCAGAGTATAGCTTATTTTTGCAATTTGGCCCCAAAAGATTATATTTGCAATTTTGGTCTTTATTCCAGGTAATATGAGCATTTTTGCCTTCTTGGTCCCTGAGCCTTGAAATGATTTGGAATTTTGGTGCCAAAAAATAGTCATTTTACTTTAGACGTTAAAAAACCTCAAACAAGGACCTAAATTGCAACTGAAAACTTTCTGGAACCAAATTTGAAAATGCAACTCTATTTTGTGTGAACCGTACTTATAGTGTAGTGAGTTTGAAACAATGTTGATTCGCTGGAGTGAAGGACAATTGGAGACTTTGATGGATGATAACACCGCGCTTCTTAAACGTAAGTCCACAAATCTGCAACCAAAATAGCAATGAACTTAATGATTTGAACAGAATGGCAGAAAAGGTAATTAAGTGCATGAATCTGTTATCTGTGGATATACTTGCGACAATGTACAAGTCTGATGTTTTGTTAGCGGGGAAGATCCAAGAATACTGATGTCAATAGACTGCAATTATCAAGCTCTAGAACCTATGGAGGAGACAATTTAATACAATTTGTTAAAGTTAAAGAAAATTATTGAGAGAAAATGAAAAGGAAACGAAAAAACAGGTACTGACCTCCAGCATATAACTATGAGATATGGCAGCCATAGAAGCAGAAGTTATGCCTTCACAGCTATGAAGCTTGAGAACCGTCAACATTGTCAACCTTACATACTTCAAGCAAAGGAGGGGTATATTAGGAAAAATCATATTTTGGTTAGATTCTGGAAGATAAAGAGCTTCAAATGTCCAACAACTGTTATGAAAATTAGATTCAATTACTTTTTTATCCCTAGGTATAGATGTTTTTGCAGCTTTGGTCCCGAAAAGTTATTTTGCAATCCATCTTTATTAGAGGTTATTGTAACCTTTTTAGTCCCCGTACCAAGTAAAATGATTGTTTTTTGTCCTGAATATAGCTGATTTTTGCAATTTTGGTCCCCAAAACATAGTCATTTTCTTATCAAGGACCCAAAACCTCAAATAAGAATCAACACTGCAAGAAAAAACTCATTGAAAAAAATCAGATATACCCAGGGAGCAAGAATGTAATTTACTCTAAAAGTTATTTAAGAAAAAAGAAAGAAAACCCATGATCATATATGATTCAAAATCATGAAATTACTATAAAGATTTTCACTATGTTAACAGATTGACAATCAAGATCGATAGAATATTAGAATAACAATACTAACTGGCAAAGATTACCTCAAGGGAGATGTTTGGGCAGTATGATGCATTCAGAATATGGAGATTGGCACAAGTTAAAGAAATCTCACGAAGTGTCTCATCACTAACACAGGAACAGTTTGACATGTACAATGATTCCACAAGAGGACATGATGTTACTGCTGATCGAATTGCAGCATCTAGAAGCTTATGACATGATGATATTTCAAGATCATGAAGAAGACGGCGGTTTAGTACAGCGTGTGCCATGCTGCTTCGTTTCAATGACACATCTGTCAAAAAGATTTTAACATTTATATGATGCAGCCATTTTAAATTATTAATGGGTGTAAAAGTAGATTATCACCTGACAGAAATACGGACCACGCGACAATTAAAAAGATGTTTGTCGAATGTGAAGAACTGAAATCAATTAAACATGTTAGTTTCAATCAATCCAATCTCAATCGGCACATAAAACAAATCGTAAATCTAGAAATTGAAATCCGAAAGGGAATCAAAAAGTGAAATCAGAAAACAAATCTCAATCGACACACAAAACAAATTGCGACTCTAAAAATTGAAATCAGAAATTGGCAAACCTGTAATCGAGTCTCCTGCCAACGAAGTTAGAAATGGTGTTGGTGAGGGAGGAGAGACGTCACCGGTGAGTTACAGATGGGGTTGGCGATCTGTATTCTGGTGCGCTTAGTGTAGGTGTGACGACAACGAAGGAAGAGATGAAAGGTTTGATGTATATGTAGCATTGATAATCACATACCTGATTTTTAGGAAACGGATTTTGAACACGAGAGAATAAGGAGTTAAAATGTAACCGATTAAGTTTTTAATTTTTTTAAAGAAAATAAAAAATACTAGAAAATGATATGTGTCAAATTCAATGAGAATATGACATGTGGCTTTGAGTTACTTATTTATTAAGATAAGATATATATATACTAGGTGTAGTTCAAGGGCCGTGCTCAGCACGGCCTGTGAAGGGCATTAAATTATTTTTGAGGTTTAAAGACTTGTAAACATATTGCTAAAAAGATTGTCCTTAGATTACATGCAAAAACCAAAGGCATTTGTATTGTTGTTCCATATTTACATAAGCCTTTCAAAACACAAAAATTTCTGGAATTAGTTTCTTCATTCCTAATCTATTTGGGTTGTTTGGTTGGATTTGGTGTCTTTGGCAATGGAAATTTTGGGCAGCTGATTTCACCGATTTTGTGTGTGCCTTGAGAAAGTTGTTTGTTGTGGATGTTTGTTATTGTTGAGATGTCTTATGCGAGTCTACGAATGCTACAACTAACAGTGAGTCAATAGATGCTGCTATCATATCGTGAATATTTTCCCCATGTATTTAGTTTAAATGGTTAGTTGATATGATAGGCGTGAATTCAGTTCTTTAACAAAACATTGTTCAGGTAGTTGAGTTTACTTGGTCTTCTGCATCCTTTACTTCCTATGGTGTGAAGAGAATGAACTTCTCAATGGACGGAGTTGCTATTGTTCCATAGATCGATCCAGTTTTGTCATCAATTTGAACAGTAGCTCTTGAGCTGTCCGAAGATTTGTGTTATTGTGTGTTCCCCCTCAATTACCATGTCAATTCATGTTGGCTAGATTTCTTGATTCCAGTTGTTTGTTCACCGAGCAGGTTAGTGTGTCCAATCCTAAAAAGAAAAAGATTACACTTGTTAATATCCACCCATGAGATTTACGATTATTCAAGGTAAATTACAATAGTGGTAAATTTTGGTCTCAAACTTTTTTCTGCAACTTTGGTCATTATTTGAAGTTCTAATAGTGGTTTGGGTCTCGATTTCAAGTAAAAAACAATTTTGGGTCCCTAAGTATCCGACTAATGCATTTTTTATTCCCAAAGTCATTTTACATAGAACATGGAGTCATGGACAAAAAACATTAGTTGATATCATAATAGGAAAACATGAAATTGGAATGAGAGTGAAATACTTGATATCGTAATAGGAAAACATACATAATACATATTTATGTAGAACCTATATAAATTTTATTTTCAATTTTTATCAAGAAAATCATTAGTTGATGTGTAATAGGAAAACGTGAAATCGGAATGAGAGTGAAATAGGAATTCAATCTTCAAAAGAGGCACAACAAGAAGCAACTAACCTCGAAAGAATATGAGAGTAAATTAATTCAACTACAAAACTACAATACCTTAACCATTCCGTTTCATTGTCGCAAACAGGTAGTTGAATATCCTCTAAATCTGCCATCTTAAGTTAAAGCCTACAAGATAATAGGAAAGATCATATGTAGATTCATGGTAAGAATCACCAATAGACATGGAAAGTAGTTTGTTATGATGTCAAATGTCAAAATTTGTCGTCAAGAACCATATGTAAGAAAAACATAGATCATCTAACGCAAATATGTCGATGTAATTACTTATAAACGATCCATCAATGTCAAGAATAAGATAAACATATCAACTTTATCACGTTTGCTACATTTATGATTTTGTTTTTCTATTCACATGACATGTAATGTACAAAGAGTTTTGATTTTTATTTAATAACAAAACGATTTATGTTTTCTATTCACAAGCATAATTATGTCATAAAATTAGTAACGGACAAACAAAAAACACACAAGATTAAGAAATTGATAAAAATTTACTTTGAACTTTTCATTCTCTATTGGAGAGTATCTTAAGACCACGTATATATGTAGCAAAACAACCTTGAATCCCACAGAAATGTTTCACGGGTATATCTCACTGTTTGGAACCCTTCCCTATAAATCAGTTCCCTATAAATCAGAATATAGGTGACAATATTAGTTAAACAAATTAATCTTTTGAGGAAATAAATTTGAGATTATATATATATATATATATATATATATATATATATATATATATATATATATATATATATATATATATATATATATATATAGTTGTAGTTTCAGACCATCTCTATACAACACCTAATTTGTAACAATTCCTGCAGCTGAAGAGCAGACCTGAGATCATCATTGATAACTGAAATAGTAAAGCCAAATTACAGAATTATAGTGCAAGAAAAATCAAAACCGCCAATATGTACCTTAATCATTACATTTTTTCTACTCATATTTATCAAGGAAGATATAAAGAAGGTTAAATTAATGGCTCACTCAAGAAATGTGATTCTTATATCACCACTAATATTTCAAATATTTTTCACTCGTTACTTTTGAAACTGGATCGCTACATTGTAATATTCTTTTGGATAAATAAATTGAAAGCGCATTCAAAAGTTTTTACTTCTTGTTAGCAATGGATTCTAACCATCTCCAAGCAATATTTTTGTAGCCATCTCAAGAGAAATTATATCAGACTAAAATAAAATTGCGAAAATGGTTAAAGGGTGATAGTAAATCTATATAATAAAAGATTAAATGCTGAAAAGTACTTGCAATAGTGAAGCTTTTCTGTAATCAAACTTTTTCAAAAACCTACAAATACAATCGAAACCCATTACATCTTTTCAGTTGTGAAATGTTAAGGGAAGGGTAGTCAACGAACCTCCTAAAAACGTACAGTGGTGAAATGATTAAAGGATACTCAACAAACCTCCTCCTCTATAGCAACTCTCTAGCGTCCAGCTTTTCTGTAAAAAAATCATAAGCTATAGATAAAACCCAGTACATACTAAGAAACACAATAAAGAAACCTTTTCAAAACAAACTCCTAACAAGAAGTAAGGTTATATCGCAGTATGCAGAGAAGACGATGATAAATTAAAACAGAGAGAGAGAGAGAGAGAGAGAGAGAGAGAGAGAGAGAGAGAGAGAATAGGGAGCGGTTGTGCAGTGGGGAGAGAGAACTGTAGTGGCGGTGAAAGAAACAGGGCACGAGGGCAACCGCTAGTGAGGGAGGTAGTCTAGGTTTTTTGAGAGAGTGTGAGAAGGAATAGCAAGTTCTTGATTATTTGGGTAAGGTTTGAAATGAAAGTAGCTAACCTGAAGTCAAATTCATTCTCGATTCAGCACATTTGAATGTAGTCGATTAACGATTCATGCTTCCTTTTGTATCAGCTCTTTACAATATCGTCGATTCATGAGGTAAATTGGAAATCAGAACCTGATACGATTAAATTTTTAAATCCAAAAAAGATTAAAGAGACAACATATTCGATCAGTAATCCTAAAAACACAATATGAACAAACAAAATGCTTGAATCAAAGAGACGATATCTGATGGTGGGAAACAAAAAAAGGAGGGGAAAAGAGATGTTGGAGAGCAACGGCGTCCGCTGGAAGAAGGAGAGAGATAGAGAGGATGAAAGAAACTGATGAGAGTGAACCGATGGATTGCATTGTCCTAAAAAAACCTTCTATTTGATATCATCAAATCTGAGAAGAAATAAGATGAAGGGGGTGAATTAAGATGCAAAGGAAGAACATCCATGACACCCCCGTGATAGAGATGCAAATAGGAGAATGACAGAGAGCATGGAAAATAAGGAGAGAGAATATATGGAGAGAGTCTAAAATGGTTGTGTATTGGGAAATATGGGGCAGGTGGCAAAGAAGAAGACACGTGACATAATCTCTCGAACGAGTTGGAAACTTCGCAAACACGCCATACACGCGCTTAAAGAAGAGAGCACGCGCTCTTATAATAAGACCAGGAGTATTCAATTTCATTGAATCCATTTGTTAAAAATCCAAGCATTCCTATGATTATATATATATATATATATATATATATATATATATATATATATATATATATATATATATATATATATATATATATATATATATATATATATAAAAGTTCAATGTTATAAATAGAAACCTTAGTTGTATAAACTCAGTGGTATTTTTGAAATAATATTTGGACCATACATCTTTTTGTTAAAAACTAAAAATGAATTATAATAGTTAATATTGACATAATCAAGCACATGTAGTCGGTTGACATAATCAAGAACATGGCTAATATAATCACCCAAAATAGAATAAATAGTGACATAATCAAGCACATGTAGCTGTTTGCCTTTTAGAATTTAAAAGAAATTACCACCGAATAAGTTAACAGAAGATTTAAACACAATTTCCTATATAATGGAGGGCTTTTATGTCAATCTCTGAGCAACCTCCTTGGCAAGAACCCTCTCTTTTGCTTTTGTTTTGACCTGTGATTTAGACCTCATTATTCCACCACCCCACTTCTTTCTATACTCATCATACTTATCATTAAAGTTGGCATGTAACAACAACAAATATACATATCAGAATCAACCATAAAATCTTAATTGAAGATATTTAATAAAAAAGCAAACCTTTATGGCTTCCAAGATTATGTTGAATTCTATCTTATCTTCGTTCTTGATTGTAGTCAAGCACAGAGCTGCTGCAATTTTCAGTTTTCTGATGAACAATCTGTCATAACATAACAATAAATTTGATAACTCAAGCACAATAATCGAGGGTATTTAAGGAAAACACTTACAGTTCCCAATCGAGATTTTCCTTTCACAATACAGTAAGGGATTTCAATCTTTCTGCACAAAGCAGGAATGCAGACAACAAACTCAATGGGGTCCACATCGTGAGCAATGATCACAAATTGAGCCATGTTCTGTAATGTGGTGTGAAAATAAGTTACATAAGTTTTTGTTTCAGAAGGGGGTTGAAAGAAATTATATTTGGATGGTGGAAATGAAAAACCTGCTCAGTGAGAAAATTAATATTGTTTAGACCATATTTGACAAGAATAGGCTTCTTGGGTTCAGCTGTCTTGCCTTCAGATTCAGCCTGAGCCCTATTCAAGAGGCGTTCCTTTATTGCTCAGGTTATTACTTGAGAAGCATCTTGAACAAAGTGGTTGCTGCATATTTCAAGGATCAATAGTTTATCTATGAAGAATCAAACCAGAGAAGCAATTTGTCTCACATGAACATTTTGCATAACTTGATTCGAATGTTAACAGGAAGTTTTAGGCCGACTACATACTTCAACATGAAGGAAGGCGCAACTTGGTGCAATAATAACATAGCCTATTACCAAGATTTTTGTGGACAAATCTTGGTGAACTGATTCAATGCATGTGGGACCTTCAATCGCTGCTTGAGAATCCATCTCTTTCTCTGAATGCAAACAACTTGTGTCCATTACACAAATCTGTAAAGATCCTTCTTAGGTGGCGATGCTCCACCTATGCCAAACTGCTTCGGTCTTTTCTGAAGTTAAATATATATAAATCAAACACATTATAATTATTTTGAAGCATGCTTTGATCATGAAATTCACATGTAATTTACAGCTTACAATTCATAAGGTACTAACAAATACATCATAAAGCAATATGGCACTGATGGAGTCCAAGAATAGGCAATGGGGGTCAAAGTCCTAGCACAGTGCAATTTAATCTAAATTTGAAAACATTTGGGTATATGAGTGCACCATCATCAGGCAATTATATACAGGAATATAATGAAGTTCAAATGCCAGAACATCAAACAAAAGAGAGGCAGATATTTTACATTGTGTGTTTAGATGATGAATAAAATCCATTAAGAGAGATGATGCTCAAAGTTTCTAAAATGTGGGGTTTAAAACCCAAGGCTGGCTGTAATTTGACAATAAACTCGATATTTTTTCAGTAGAAGAGCGTAGCAGGATGATGCAGTCGAGTTAAATAAGACGAAGTTGGGGGTCATTCGAACACTAGAAATTCATCATCGTTTCCGTTCGTTCACGCAAATGGCGAAGATGATGGTCTGAAGGTCTAAGCTCACACGAGTAAGATCATGCCTTGAAGCTGACCAAATCAACATCTAACTCATCTCCTGGCCTATAGAGACAATGGGATTAGTTATACAGACATCTAGATGGAACAAAAAAGTAGAGAAAAAACAAGTAAGAACTTTACCGAGTTCAGAGAAGAGAAGAAAAAAAGGAACATGGCAATGGAATAAACGACTATAATAAAGCCATCAGGGAGGCTGTAGAAATAATTTCCAGATAAACTCGAGAAACGAAAATTCTTGCATCAAAGAAATCCCCGGCAAAAAAATATACAATGATTAACCTTGAATCAAAGAACCTCCTAATGGGCATAGCTTAATCTTGTCGGATCATTAGGTTGGCAAGTTACCGTATTTTATGCGGTTCTTTGGAAGAAGGGTATAAATGGAATAGTCATTATCAATTTTATGAGCGGGAAAAACAAAATCAGATGCATAAAGAAGAGACACGTGGCAATAAAAGGTCTTAAAAATAGGCCATGTGGTATTTATAGCTTTGCTTTATTATAAGATATATATATATATATATATATATATATATATATATATATATATATATATATATATATATATATATATATATATATATATATATATATATATATATATATATATATATATATATATATATATATATACTACCTTAAAAATGAAAAATGGTTTCTAAAAATAGAAACTCTTAAAATTAAGAGGTCCAAATGATTAGGCATAATGTACAATAATGTTATACACAACCACCGAGTTTTGTTCTATGTATAGCTGTAGATCGGACTTGAAATCTCAAATCAGCCCCTTATCTCGCCCCTATCAGCATGGATCGGGAAGTTGTTTCATATACGTATACAATCTTCAATCCCGTTCTTATCCCCTAATACCCAAATTTTGATATCCCGTATTAGTCTCTGGTTCTTTGAGATTTAGGATTTGAATTTTGAAATTTCAAATCTCATATGACACAGATTGATTGCCGTATTATCTTTTATAAACCCCAGCTACACGTCTTTACGTCTTCGGTTTCTTCCACACATGGCATCGATTCAAATGCATCAAGGTATGTACTAATTCAAATCGCATATTGTGATCCTCTGACCAACAATGAACGCACAAACAGTTCTTTATTTGGTTAATTGACCCTTAAGAACTTGCAAGTCATCGATTCAAATGCATCAAGGTATGTACTAATTCAAATCGCATATTGTGATCCTCTGACCAACAATGAACGCACAAACAGTTCTTTATTTGGTTAATTGACCCTTAAGAACTTGCAAGTCATGTTGATCACGTAAATTACTTTTAACTAGAAGGCCAAGTACAGTTCCCCTCTATTGCTTTTTTTTATATTGGTTTAAAACCACTTTGTAACTCTGTGTATGTGTTTGTTTATGTTGAATAGATGATCTTCATCCCTAAACTTGAAATTTGAAGCTTGAAGAATGTTGAAGACGCATGGTAGAAAACATTCCATATAGAAATCGATTTGGTGGTATAATTTAGGGTTTTGCAGTGTCTCTTCTAACTAGAGGTACAATCATGGCTGCCTTCTTATATCATTTTTAGCTGCACATGTTTTGTGGCCTTCTTTTTTATTTTTTTCCTGAACTTTATGCAATATTCTATTTGAATGTGGCCTTCTTTTTGGCTTCAAAAGTCAATGTTTATGTTTTTACAATTCCATGTTTGATAATTATGTTTCAGGGAGAGAGCGGATCTTCGAGGCCATATACTCACCAATATGAAGCAATTGAGGGGTTTTAATAGTAATCTTATCTACTATAGCAGTTCCCTTAGGTGATATGTGAAATTTTTGCACCTTTTTAAGGTTAAATTAACAAAATAAGCAATGTATATTGTTATCATGGGGATGTAATTTGATAGATCATATGCATCCAAATTCTATTTTAATTTCATTGAGAATAAGATAATTTACTCTAATGTTCCGTTGGTTATTCTATATTACGTTTTTTGTTCATTTCATACTTTTGCATCATGTTGTGTAATATAACTTTCTGTTTTATAGATTTCTGTACCTTATACACTTATTTGAGTTATGTGGTGTAGGTTCTTATGAATATGCTTGATTTTCAACTAACATGGGAAATCATCTACAGGGTCCAAATCTATGACCCAAAAGGTAAAATATTTATGACATTCAAATCATATAAATCTCTTCTATCAACAATGGTATCCCTTTTTATGTATAACTTTGTTTCCTGTATTTTTATGCTGCTCAGGAAGGAAACACCCATAAATGATGAAGTAGTAGGTAGATTGTAGGGTATAACAGCACCAAGAGGAAAAACTAAATGATAGTAGTAACACTTTAAATGATGACATCAGTGAACAAAAATAAGGATTTTTGACTTTGGAAATAGGGTAAACAGGGGACAGAAGAAGGCTGCCAAAGCTAAGCTTGTCACTCTTTAAAAAGAAGGAAACGATTACAAAATTGCTAATACAAGACAATGAAAAGGTAATACTTATAACCAATTGCTTCTAATATTTTAATACAAAATAGCTAACTACAACCCAAGTCTACTTGTGATTTTTTTATAGGCTATCAAAATAGGTTTCATTATCACAAAGAAACCTATTTGTGCAAAAATACTAGAAAACACTAGGGCCCTGGTGTAAGAAAGCTTAAGATCAACGCAAAAAAAAAAAAAAAAATCAATAGTACTTTTGGAAAATTGACATTTCCTGGAAAAACTTTCATGTTAACATTTACTGATTTACCCATTATTATTACTAATACAACAAGTCAATGTACTGATGTTGGACATATTTAGTACTAATCATTGTAATTACTTGACAATATTGATTTCAGTTAATTAAAGTTTTGTTTTGATTGACGAATATTTTCACTTCTGGTTGAGGCTTATAATGCTTGAGTCTATACGGGATAAATGAAAAAAAAATGAAACATACTTTCAATTATCTACTTTAGTTTCTTTTTGCATCAATGAACTTTCAAAATTTCTTATTAAGGCATTAAACTTTTAAATTACAGTGAATTATAGAATTCTACCTTTACTTTTTTCCTTTCTGTTAATAGCAACGTAATTTCGTGAAGTGAAAATTATACCAACATTCTCGATATATCTTATATATCTTATGGTATTTTCATAATTTAGAGAAGTTAATAGCAAAGGATATTGCTTTCTGTTAAAAGCGATGTACTTTCGAAACATTTTGAAAAATAGCAACATACATTTTAAACATTTTCTGGAAATAGCAACCTGGTTTCGAGAAATATCTTACGGTATTTCATATTATCTAATATTATCTTATACAGGAACTAAACTCCGAATCGGTTATACCGGGAGGTTTTCGTTAAATGGAAAAATTCCCCCAATTATGGGGTTCTAGAATAATTTATGCAAACTGGGTTAGTTTGGACAGGTAATAGACATTTACCTTTCCCTCCTCACATTTTTTGTTTTTGTTTTTTAGTTTGGACAGGTAACAGACCTTTACCCTTCCTTCCTCAGATTTTTTGCTTTTTTATTTAGAGTAATGGAAAGGACTTCTAACAATGGGGGAAGGGCAATAGGAGTAACTTATGTATTGATTATTTTCCAGTAGGATAGAACATGTTTACTAATGCTGGATGGGAATAGGACACACACATCTGGTTTTTTTCTTCCGGTAAGCAATGGGATTTTTCCAGTAGGATAGAACGCCTTTCATTTTGTGATAATTTAATCATGATCATAACTTCTATTGAACATTGCTTTCTATTTATAAATCGTATTTCAAGCCCAATGCTTTGTGTTTTGTTACACATTAGACACGTGATTGATGAAAAAAATAAAATGTAAGGGACTATCACTTATTTTTAACAAGTCTTAAATATTATTTTAAACAAGACGCATGTAAGTGTCATCTTAGAATGGCTTATATGTATATGTTTCATAAGTAATAATGTTTTCAAGGGGTAATACACCTTGAGATTTCAATTATAACTTTTACTAATCGTTGACACCCCCCCCCCCCCCCACCCACTACTAGAAAACAAGGGGTTTAACCACGCAAATTTCCGTGTTTGTTGCGTGTTAGAAGCCAAATAACCACGCAATAACCACGAAAACTGACCTGTGGGAAAACCCCTTGTGGCTAAATTGTAACCACGCTTTAGCCACGCAATAAACACGGATTGTTTTTATTTTTCAATTTTTGATGGGCAAACATTATTTTTTTGGGTCTATTTTTCACACATCCTTATTATACTTTATTATCTTTATATTACCCAGTTTATACGTAAATTCGACTTACATACAAGCATGTACACCTTCCAAACCTATTGTTCATTTTAAACGTTATCATTTCAAGGTGTATAACCACTTGTGATTTTAAGACACGGACACATTTGATGTGCATACATTCATACTCATAGACACATACACACACATGTATACATATACTTTACACATACATACATACTTATACCCATAAACTCACACATACATACGTTTATATACCTTGAAAGGATAAAACTTGAAATGAGTAACGGGTTTGGAATGTGTACACGCTTGTGTGTAACTCGAATTTACGTATAAACTGAGCAATATAAAGATAATAAAGTATAATAAGGATGTGCAAAAAATGAACCCAAAAAAATAATGTTTACCCTTCAAAAAACGAAAAATACAAAAATCCTTGTGTTTATTGCGTGGTTAATTAACCACGCACTTACCACACAACAAGCCAGTGTGTGGTAAATGCGTGGCTAATTAACCACGCAATAACCACGAGGTTTTCGTATTTTTTGTATTTTGAAGGCCAAAAATTATTCACTTTATATTTTTCAGTTTATACGTAAACGAAAAAATAATACGAAAACAAAAACAAAAACGAAAGAGATATATTGAATGAAAACGAATTTGCATTTAGATATATTAACCACGCAATTAACACGCATTCAATCAGTGCGTGTTAATCGCGTTTTTAATTTTACCACGCAACAGCCACGAATTTGCATTTAGATATATTAACCACGCAATTACCACGCATTCAATCAGTGCGTGGTTATCGCGTTGTTAATTTTACCACGCAACAGCCACGAATTTCTGATGCGTGGTTGTTCCGTCACAAATGCGTGTTTAAATTTGGGGTTTCAGGTTGTGTAACAGATGCGTGGAAATTGCGTGGTTATTTAACCACGCAAATTTTGCGTGGTTATTTTTCGTGGCTAAATACCCACTTCTCTAGTAGTGACCAATCATTAGCACCCGCCGCATTGCGCGGGTAGACCACTAGTATATATATATATATATATATATATATATATATATATATATATATATATATATATATATATATATATATATATATATATATATATATATATATATATATATATATATATATATATATATATATATATATATAGACTAGTTATAACCCGTGTGTTACACGGTTGAAAGTTAAAAAGAATTATATAATAAGAAAATTTTATTCAATCATACAATTTGATATATATTTAACTAGGTTAATAACCCGTGTACTACACGGGTTGACCAATTAATATTTTTTACGAAAATTTACTTTGGTTTCTTTTTATATTACTTCGTTTGTATTTTGGTATAATATAACAATGTAATTTGGTATAATATAGCAATGTACTTTGATTTAATTTGGTTAATAGTAACCTCTTAAGCCTACAACATTTTAGCAGCAACCCACCACACTTTAGCAGCTACAAACACAGGGGAAAAAATATATTATTTTGTTGTAGTAGAATAAAAGTTCAACAAAACTTCAAACTCCATCAGCACATCTATAAATCAAAAATAGACCTTTCATTGAACCAATTTGAATCCAAAATCAACAACCAGAGGGTTGTAACAAATATATGAACCAATTATCTGAGCTTTAAACCAATAAATGTAATATATCACTTGATATAAAGAAACAAACTACAAAATTACAACTTATTTATAGAAATAAAAATTAAGAAAACTATAAAGGAAAAAGTTTATTGATCGTAAATTGACATATTTGTGAGAGACACAAGTATCATAAACTAACATTTGATAGAATCAACATAACAATCACAATCAAACATGATAGTTTTCAACTAATATAAGTTTTCATAGACAGTACAATGCTAATAATGAATTTTTTTGCATAGTTTGATGCTAATAATGAACTTTTTTTTTCTCCAAAAAACAATATCCTCGGGAAAATAAACTGCAACCATTATTTTTCTAACACCTCTAATAACAATTACTTACTCGTTGATCAGAAAATTTACCACAACAAATCTTTTGAGGTCTTGCCATCTTTTTGTAGTTCATCCCCACCATAATCATATATTAATCGCCCAAACTAAGTGAGAAATTGAAATACATAATATAATATTGTCAAAAACTATTTCCACCGATAAACTTGTAATAACCTGGTTAAGACATCCGGTATATACTTGATCAGACTATGATTTGTAATATCTCATCAAATTTTAACGAAACTGAACATGAAGGTGGAGGGAAAGAAGAAGGCATCGAAGGCGAAGATCACTCGGTTTTTTCCATGAAAAATGATCTTTGGCATGGAGGGTCAGCTTGAGATGCTTGGTTTAGTTCTTCAAATCAAGTAATTAAACCATAACAATCATAAAGATTGCAAAACCTTTGCTTTTCATGAATCTTGAATGTACAAGCTTTTATGCAGGTGGCACCAAGTGCTGTTAACACTACCATACTCTTTTTCTCAACTGGGTATGGTCTCAGGGGTTGTTCTTCAAAAATTTTACGGCCTTCTGTGTTCTTTACATTGAGTACATAAGCAGAAAAGAAAAGGAAGGAATTAGCTTCAAGAACTATGTCATACATGTTCCATTTCTTGATTTCTGTTTGTAATTTAGTAAGATGATTATCATATTGTAAAAATATTAATATAGTAATAAAGGTATTTGAACATGATTTGAATAAATTTGAATCGTTTGACAATTTTCTTTCCATCTAAATCTTTTCATTTAGCTAAAAGGTGATGATGTTTATCAATAAAATATAAATATACCGACCCGTAATTAGTCGGCATTCTAAACCTTCATAAGCAAGATACAAAGTTACTATAAAATGAAAAATAAATAGGGTACCAGATCAAGAATATGAAAGCACAAATTCATCAGAACCAACAGACCTTCACCGAATTTTGAATGCCTACCCACGGAAATTGCAACCAAAGCTAAGCACCCTATCAACCATCTTTGAAAACATGAGCATAACACAACTTGAAAAACAAAACTATATTACAGATGAAATTTATGATAAACTTGCTCATCATCCTAACTGCATTGTTTCTTTGCCAAAGGTAAAAACCAACACTCCTCATACCTTACTGATATAAACCGAAGGGAACACTGCAAGTCTGGAACAGGATCGATGATGTCAAAATCAGAAAAAAAAATTAACCAATATCAGATCCGTATAAAGATTATTGATGTGGGAAAACAATAAACAAAATCAGATCCAATAACCAAAATCGGAAAACACGGAATGCATACATTGAGACTCAATGTCAGAATCTTGAAGTTGGAATCCTAAACAATAACCAAAATCAGATTCTTGAACTCTTGATGTCTGATTCTTGATGTATGATTCTTGAAGTGGAGAAGAAGGTGTTAGCTAAATTTGATGGGTCTGATTGTTTTGATTGACAAGATGAACAACCGAATCTGAAATCAAGATTCACAACCAAATCAGGAAACTGTATTTCATTATAACCTAAATCAAGATTAACAACCAAAACGAAGCCTTCAGTATCAGAAAACGATGGTGCAATTTCAGAAAATCATGGTACAATTTGGAAAAAAATTAAGCCTTCTCATATCGGAACTTTGTTACCTTTCAAATCGGATTTAGAGGTGCAATATTGAAAACGATGGTGCAATTTCGGAATGAGAAAATGATGGTCTAATTGGGTCTGTGGCTGTGCGATGGTGCTGATGGAGGCGTTGCGATGTTGGGGTACCGGATGCTACTATGGAGTCGTTGAAATGGTATCAGACCATCGTTACAGACTGATAATTGTTTCTTAAGAGAAGGCGGTGAGAGCACCGACTACGATTTCAATATGCAGGTTTCGATCTATGTTGTTGGACTGAATCGGTTTCTCCTCATTAAACGTAATTAAGGGAAACAGATAAAAAGACGGCTATAATGAACCAGAAAAAGAAATTAGTGTCTGATAAATTGAATTGGAATCGAGATGAAGGAGGTGACGGATGGATATGCACAAATTTAAGGGATTTATGTTTCAAACATACCAAATTACCAATTGGTTGCTGATTTTAGTGACTGCGTGGGAGTCTGTAATCAAAATAAAAACAAATTAGACACAAATAATAGATGTTGTATAAACACAGTGGTGGAGAAAACACCGACGGGATACTGACCGGTGCAAGGGTTGAAGAAATTGAGACCTCGTTCAGCCAAGTTCTCAAATTGATTAAACTATGTTATAACCAGATCTGTTCAAACTTCAAACTTCAAACTTTTGCTACCGTGGTCGTATCCTGGACGTAATCAAGAGAGAAAGTGAGATCGGCCAATTGAAGGTAACCGGGGTATTGACGCAGAGCTTTTAAAGTAAGTATAAAACATCTACGTGATAGAAGCTTGATAAGAGGACGCCACGACAGTGGTGGCGGTTGTCGCCAGTTTCCTCAACATCGGATTTCCAAAAAGTCCCTGATTAGAAAAACAACATTGATAAAGAATTATGGATGGACAATTATGGTTTGACGATTCCTACTAAGAATGAGAAATAATCGCAAAAATAAAACTGCTCACATTAGTAGGCGTAATTGGGGGAGATAGAGGAGTAGAAGGTAACTGATAAAGAAACTTAGAATACAGTACGTAATCTTGTCCATATTCAGTTTTAGGCGGGAAAAACATAAAAACAGGGCTAAAAAAATGACACGTGGCACTAAAAGTGCTTGCTTTATAGATATGTATAGATATGACAACAATAAATAGTAACGTGAAGAAAACCATTCGCACTTATACTAAATACTCTCATACCCAAAAAACTTAATTAACATATAGTAATGAATGGCGACCGATGCTATAATGCCATAATTTGCAAACCAAAAATTTCAAACATAAATGTTGCTGCAGCTTTTCATTTGTTAGGTTAGTACATAACTGCTGAAATCTAATATCATATGAAGGAAATTTGTAACGTTGCATTCTTGAAGTTAAAATTGTTTACAACTTAAAACTACCACTATTAATTATTTATCTGTTAACCTTGAAGCTTTCAAATCCGTAGACATCAACAACTCTAATCATGCTTTTTGCATATTTATCTTATCCACAATTCTGCTATAGCTCATTAATTCAACATCAATGTTTAGTTTTTTAGTGACCACAATATTGAATATTCATTTGTTAGTTCTCGTAATATTAAAACAACCATTTAAATAAGTTTGAAACATAAAAATTAAAAATTAATATACATAATAAATCACTTTTAATTTAACAAATATTACACATAGAATATCATTATTCAAATAATAAACCAAAAATGCATAAATTCAAACTTAAAGAACCAAAATGGTGAAAAAACAAATTTGATCTTCTAGCCGGTCAAAAAGTCTCGAGTAAACTATCTCTGCCAGGGCATCACGACTCAAAGCAGCGGCTGCTGAAACATATAACGTGTCACCAGGAAGGAATCCATTTCCTCCAAGGCAATTTAAAGCAAACCTTGCTCATAACTTTTCTCACCTTTTTTTCACTTAATCGTTTAATAGCAGGGGATGTAGTCTTCATCACTTTTCTCACATTTTTTTCACTTTTTCCAATAGATGGCATTTCTCTAATTGGGCCAGGTGGCACCCCTTTCTTAAAAACACTGCCAAATGGAGTCACAAATGGTGGTGTTTTAAGACTTTGAGGTGCCAATGGACTCTATGGCTTCCACATCAAATTGTTCTTGATTGAAAATCTAATTCTCTTTGCATTTTTATCACCGCCACTCTTCATTGCAGTGTTTTCTTATTCACTAATGGCAAGAGAAGAGTTTGAGACTCCTTTTCATCACCATTTCTTACTCTCTTTCTTGTTTTTGGAACTTTAGCGTTTGCAATTATGATTGGTGATATGTCATGTATACTTTGATTCACCATCTTTTTTAGACATTTCTGGAAAAATGGGTACTAAATCAGGAACTTCTTCATCACATATCAATTTAACTTCAATACATGAAGCTTGTAATTCTTTCTTAATTTGAGGAACTCCTTTTGTAAACCAAAAAAAATGAACCTGAAGAGGTGGTACTTTTTCTCTGATGTTGGATCAAAACACAAAAAAAGGAACTAAGGAGAACTTTTCAAAAACGATATTGTGGTTGTTTTGGGCATCAATTTGGTTGTTCTGTAATGCATCGTTCTAAGAATCCAAACAGAATCATCTCACATAACTAATATGAATAAAAACAAATTGACATGTAAGTCGATGTTTGGGATTGAAATCGAAGCTTTTGTGGTAAAAACTTACAACTTTACGTGATGGAATAAGAGTCAAATGATTTCAATTCACAAGGGAACCGGAATGGAATCATAAACCTCTTCTTCGCCTCAAAACCCTAAGAACTACAGGAAAATTAAAATTACCTTATTGAGAAATCAGCCTTCGCTGCTCGGTAAAATATTTTAGAACCATTAACAATAGCCTGTCCCCCGTACATCCTCTGATTCCTTGTATCATATCACGTCTAGAAATTTTATGTTCCTGTAAACTGATATACAAATAACGATTACCCAAATGAAAACGAATTTATTAAGAGAAGATGAAATTTGTTAGCACTTACAATGTAACTGCGACGATACTGTAGGCAAAATATTAAAAACTGCTGCAATGAGATCCGGAATTGGGATCAATGGGGATATCTCGTTTCACATAATCCTAAATTAGTTGCTGGTATCTTGTTTTCAAATTGAAAATGGCTAATAACATAAAAATCATTATAGTTTGGCTAAAATTTGGTTTAAGCACTATATTTTTTTTTATTCTAAAAAAACCATTCATATTTTCAAAAAGATACATTGCAACTACTATAACAAATAAAAGTCAAGATTTTATGCTGCCAACTCGAAACACTTCTTACCCCTGTGTCATTGAAAATTTAGTGGACTCACTTGGACACCCTATGCATTCATAACGTGCCCGAAAAACTGCATTTACAAAGACCAAAATCACATGTAGAAAACGTTATTTATCATTTTCATTGCAATGAAGTTCCAATATTTGCTTCAGATGTCGATATGAAACTTTTTATATAATATTTCGATAAAAATAATCATTAAAAGTTATAAAATAAAATGAACAGTGGTCAATATGGAATATTTTGAAAGTATGAGTGGTTTTTATGGAACAAAAAAAAATATAGTGGTTAAACCAGAATTTTAGGCAAACTACAGTGGTTTTTATGTTATTAACCCAATTGAAAAATATGATTTAAGCCAAATAATGAAGAAAATGACATATAGCATTCTAGCTTCTAAGACATGCAACTTGGCAACTAAAAGACCTTGTTTATTAGTATACTAGATTAGAAACCCGTGTGTTACACGGTTTGATTAATAAAAAATATTATATAATAAAAAATATTTTACTTAATCATACAATTTGATATATATAGAGTTGGTGTTTTAATACATTAAGCGATGTTTGTTTTTGCTTAACTTATTAAGTCATTCTATCCATATTAAGCAAAAAAGAAACAATCATATATAATTAGCCATATTAAGTGCTTAGTCTATTAAGTCTATTAAGTAAAAAAGAAACAAACTTCAAATCAACATCACAATATAGCATTAAAAATTAATTCTGGAAACAAAGAAAACAATTTGAAAACTTATTCTACAAATATTACAATAAATTATTGTAAATAGCATTAACATTGTTTGAAGCAATACGTATTTGTGATACTTCTTCAAATTTAAACACTCATCTACAAGATACTCGTTGTGAAAATTAGCAACACTTCATGAGAATTGATCATCACACAAGTTATATGGAATATAAAGGGCAAATTGCGGAAAATAGCAATGTACTTTGCCCTTTTTACCGAAGTATACTTTGAAAAAAAAAAGATATCGTTACAAAAAAGCAAACACAAAATTAGTACATATTTATGAAATCCAATCTAGTTTATTATTGATTATTGATGTATTTGGTGGGATATTCAAATCATATGACAACTCCGAACAATGAAATTAAAGGAAATGTAGTTTTGTTAATGTAATCACAAACTCATAAATATATAATTCCATCCTTACACTTATAAATATGTAATTCCAAACAAAAAGTCAAAGGAAAAGTCATATAAATGTATATCTTCATTATGGATTAGAACAACATTTAAAGAAATAGAGTGCCAGAATAGTTGAGTATGTATTAGCTTCCAAAAAATATGTAAAAACATTACAAAGAGAGCCAGACCAAAGCATAAACACAAATTAGTAAAAGATATGAAGGAACACACAAACTTTCAACTTATTTGGTTGAAATCACCATTAACATTTAGCATCGAAATTAGAGCCAAGTGAAGTGATATGTGTACATTTTGCGTGGGTTCTTGTACTGGTCCGTGTTTCACGACGTCTTTACAACATTTTTTGTATCTAGTTTTCCTGATTACAATTATAAAGGTAAAAGAGAGGAAGTCGGGTAAGATGAGAAATGAAAAAAAAGTGAGATATTGTACCAGATGAAAATATAAAAATAGTAAAAGAATCACATAAATACAAAACTTGATTACCCAGTTACAAAAAGTTGTGAAGAAGACAATGTTAGGGAAGTTTCATTTTATATAAAAATATAAAAATAGTTTTCCTTTTCCAGATTACTTTTGCATTTTTTTTCCAATAACTAATATATTTGGTCAAAACAAACTACAATGCCCCATATCCAAAGAATCACAGAAATAGAAAAAATTAGTGAAAGAGATTGTACCATAAGGTCTCAAAGACTGATACGTTACTGTCTCCTAAGCATGATTGATGGTGAATGTCATGGTGATGGCAGCAAAAAGAACATCGAGGGAACCAATAGTCACCTACCAGACACACACTTGTATAGAACAACGTAACCTCAAGATAATGACATCTAAAAAACTAAAAAAACTTAACTTCTATGTTTTGGCTTAAACTATCATAACTTCAACCTATAAGTTGAAAAGGTTTTGTACATTTTCACCCATGCAATTTGTAAATAGATACTTAATTTACCTTTGAAGATGAATGGCCAACGATCAAACTATTAAATATTATACTCAGATTTTTAAACCTCTTCTACTGCATCATGTTTATTAAAGGCCTGAGAGAATTTTCCATCTAAGTCAGCCTGCTGGAGACAAATAGATTACCCTCACCTTCCGATGTGCAAACTTCAAACACAAAAATCACACTCAAAATCAACCTGATAGAACAGGCTTCACATTAAGTTGTTTGATATGCTCATTGAAATTAGTTTGTTTTCCACCTAACAACAAACAGTTGGTGGGCTTGATGAAAGTGTAACCTGATAGAACAGGCTTCACATTAAGTTGTTTGATACAGCTCTTGCATCTTCAAGTGCAAACTGAATAACAACACAGAATCCTTAATAAGCTTGCAACGAAACTTAATTTATTGACCAAAATTGACCCATACATAGCTTAGCAAATGGCAGATTATGTTTTGTTCTCGGTAAGCCCTTTAAATAATAATAAAAAATATGTGGTGAAGTAAGCTAACCTAGTAACCTAGATAAAACCAAAACCATTATAATTTCCAATCCTATCACCGGCTTTCACCAGGTTAAGAGCACCATCAAGAAGCACATATTTAATCAAATATATATATATATATATATATATATATATATATATATATATATATATATATATATATATATATATATATATATATATATATATAATATTATATATATATATATATATATATATATATATATATATATATATATATATATATATATATATATATATATATATATATACTAATTGTAAGACCCGTGTATTACACGGGATTTTACAAAATAATTGTTACTTAGCAAATGTGTTTTTCAAAATTAATGCCTATTTTTTAAAAACCTTAAATTTTTGCCTAAATATTGAAAAATGTCTAAATAAGTTAGACTTAATAAATCATTTATTCATAAAATACAACTATAAACATAGTAGAAAAAAATTATATTTAATTAAAATAAAAATATGGTTTAATTAAAATTGTGAAATTCAGATGTATATATGGTTATTGCCAAAATTGTCCTTGTTTAAAACTTTTAGGTACTCAAGTGTTTGAAATTTCTTTTATAAAATAACACTTAATAAAAGAAGTATTAAAGTTATGCTCTATATTTTTTTTATTAATATGAATAACGTAATTACCAAAATGGTTTTTAACCCAACTATAAAATTACTTGATATTTTATTTCTTTTATTTTTAAATTGTTTATAGCACACACTTTATATTAATTAATTTTTATTATTTAGTTGGTTACCAAACAATTTTTATCTTAGCAACCAACATGACTAACTAAATAAGTAAATTGTGTTTGGTTCATTTTATGTTTTTTAATTTAAAACTCGCATTATAATCTTAGTACTAATGGTTAAAAAAAGAACCTAAATTATTATATAAGATAAAAGAAGTCCATTAATTTGCTTGGTCATAAGGTGAGCTTGGGTCTCTTGTATATTAATTTTATGATAACCCATATTCCTTCAACTAAGTTCCTTAACCTAGAGGTGCAAGTTTACCGGTTTTAACCGGTGTAGGTTATTATCACGATCAGTTTTTTAAAAAACCGATTATGGTCAAACCTGTCTTGGTTTCAACCTAACCGGTTTTTTTTAGTTTTTTTAGTGAAATGTAGAACTGGTCCAACCGGTTTCGATTTTGGAATAACCGGTTATTTTAAAAACCGGTTTCGGTTAACCTAAAAAACACCAATTTCTGTTTAACGTCGAGGGGTAAAATGGGAATTTTGGGGCTTAAAAACGATTATTTTCAGTTTGTCGATTAAAAACCGGTCCAAAAAACCGATCCAATGAAATATTTTCAACGCATAATCGTCGATTCGGTTAAACCTAAACCGGATCTCTACTGACCGGTTATTCAAAAAAACCGGTTTCGATTATACCGGTTATAAAAAAACCAGTTGTAAAGTTGCACCTGTACCTTAACCCCAACCAAATTTTAAATAACACTATCCAAATGCAAACCCAGATTCTATCAATTCATCTTCTACACATAAATCTTATAGAAATGTTTCTACCATCATCAAGCTTGTTAAGCTTCATGATTAGCAATTGTTGGTGCTAAAATTTTGGCGATTTAGAAAACAATCAGATGTGGTTATTATGCAGCAAACCACTTCAAATAGTCAAGATAAAACCGTACATTAAATTCAATTATAGCTCAACCACAAGGCATTCACATGGGTAAGAAACGAAAAAAGCATAAATCTATTAATTTAAAAAGAAACAACACCTAAACTGAAAAACAAACTGATATTTCAGTATTTTAGGGCACATTATTTTAAGTGGAGCAGGGGGAGAGCCTTGGTACTGGAAAAATAAAATAGGTAGACAAAACAATCACCTCAATGTATTGCTATTCCTTAACAAAGGCTTAAAATGATTGGCAAAAATATGCTATACCTGATTTGCACGTTGTCCCAAGCACATAAGAAAGTTTTCTGGCTTGATGTCATGATGTAGAAATGATTAAAAATGAACAAATTTAATATGGTTGATCTGAATGAGTATAATGATTCGTTATTATGAATCCTGAAAAGTAAATAAATAAAGAAAAGAATTAGGAACTGAGATATCATTTGGTCTGCAAGCATCACGACCGTTTTTTGAGTTTCCTAGATATAAATTGAATATAACAACATACACCTTCCCTCCATTTATGAAAAGCTCTACAGGATTATGAAACTGCCTTGGATATCCCCACAGACTATGAATGGGCTTTTAACTGGCTGCAAATACATATGAAAGGAACTTAAAATTCATTATACTCTCTTACGCCATTCTTATAAACATCAATAAAAATACATTAAGAAACAATTCTGTTTTTTTTTTAATTTTCATCTTTGTTAATAATTTCATATTTCCATATCAGCTACCAAACTTGCATCAAGTTAGTACCAGCAGCAAAAGCTTTGGTCTTGCTTATAAGCTCTTCCACATTTGCCCCTACAAGTTTATCAATTGTTTCCCGTCTTTAAGGAAGAAGAAAGTTGGCTTGGTTTTAATGTCCCATGATGTACTAAACTCCTGCAACACATTACATATTTTTACAGAATAAAGAGATAATTACATTTTGTTCCCTAAGTATAACTGAATTTATCAAATTTATAAGAAAACTTTCTCTTGCGATTTTAGTCCTTATTTAATATTTGGTAATGTATTTGGTCACTCTTCCAAGTAAAATGACTATAATATTTGGACCAATATTGCAAAAATAAGCTATAATCAAAGACGAACAATAGTATTTCACTTGGAGCAGAGACAAAAAACATTACAGGAACCTCAAATAAAGACCAAAATTGCAACAGAAAACTTTTTGGGACCATCATTGCAAAAATCAACTATAGTCAAGGTCCAAACACGTAAATTAGTCTAGAATATATAATCAAGAGTACATTACATTTTTTACCCTAAGTATTGCTGATTTTTTCAACTTTGATCCCAAAAGTTTTTCTATTGCAATTTTGATCTTTATTTGAGGTTTTCGTAACACTTTGGTGCCCTATTACAAGTAAAGTGATTATATTCTTGGGACCAAAACTGAAAAAATCATCCAGGGATCCAAAATATAGTGATTTTATATGCAACATGAAACAAAAATATTAGAAAAAGCCTCAAATAAGGCCCAAATTTCCAGGAGATAACTTTTTGTTGCATCTTATGAAAAGGATGGCTTAAAGGAGTATGTAAGAATGAGAATGAAAACTATTACAGAGATAAATTAACGGGTATATAGCAATAAAGATCAAATCAGCAACATGTCCATGAAGAAATACCACAGAACCCAAAAGCTACCATGTTCATATTAGCAAGTAAATATTATTATTTAGCCAAATATAAGAACTTGATTTGAAAGTAATCTAGCAAGCTTAATTCCACAAGAAACCAACTCAAATACTCAAATGATGAACATGATCTTAGGTTAGAGAGGTAGATTGGGAAATTAGGCATACCGTGCAATCTCCTTTGGTAGTTCTAACAAGGATTCTGCAAATCAAATAAGTGAAAATTAGTAAATTACTAAATAATAGTTAAAATCATATAAACGCTAAATATACATGCCTAATGAAAGTTTTTGGTATTGGATTGCACAAACACATTCGCATGGTAAAGCCATTTTGTCGAGCACGTGGGGTGCATGTTTAGTAACATGCCATAAAAATTAAAATCCAAGGTTCATGAATCAATAAAATAACTCAAATACAACCTGATGACCAAGAATTGCGTGCGTAAATAGAGAGATGAAACCAATAACAAACAAAATGCCTAAAAGGACTCGACTGTCTCTTAATCCACTCTATCAATTCAACAGTTGGAGTAGAATAGTTGAAGCCATACTCCTATTAAAATGATATGGTACTTCATCGTTGAGATAATAAAACAGAAAACATCAATCGATCGATGATGGTTGTCGGTGTTTGAGATGAGTGGTGGTTATCCTAACAATAGTCCCCAAGAACAATCGCAAAAGCAATCGCGGAGAGTCAGAAAAAAGCAGTCTTGGATGCAGAAGAAGGATCAGCCCCGATCGTTTTATCCTTGACAATTATTGACACCCTAAATTGAAGGTTAAAATTGAACAAAGCTGCTGAGGCTGTAAAATGAAGAAGATGATGGTCGATTTTTGAAATAGCTGTTTGGTCGTAAACTTAGAAGGGGAAGGTAGCGTCTCGTGTTATGTATTAGTTTGAGATGGGAGAGACAGATTGTGTACAAGATTTGCTTCCTGATATTTTGAAATTTGGAAGAAGATATGATTCCCTAATTTATTGCCCGACTTATTATGATTAAATGAGAAGCGGGAATGAAGATCTCAACAAATGTAACTGAAAGAGTAAATCAAGCAATGAAAGAAGTAAATAGTGAAATACAAGAAAATCAGAAAACTGAGAAAATGACACGTGTCTTAAGTAGGCTTAGAAGATGACAAGTGTCATTTAGTTACTTATTTATTAGGTTAAGAGATATATATATATATATATATATACATATATATATATATATATATATATATATATATATATATATATATATATATATATATATATATATATATATATATATATATATATAAAATAAATTACATTTTTTATCATTGATTAATTGAGATTTTTGCAATTATGGTCCCTTTTCCAAGTAAAATATCTATTTTTAGTCCTCAAGTATAGCTGATTTTTAACCTAAAATGTAACAACAATCTTAAATAAGGACCATTTTGCGAGAGCATCAGTGCAGATATATTAGACATAGAAAGTCATTTTGTTGACTTGTTAGAAAAGTCAAATATTGTGAAGGGGCAGGAGGTTCTTTTCCTAGATGGACTAACACTCGCATGATTTCCCTTGGTGTAGTTTATGCCAAATGGCACTAAAAGGCTTTCTTTATTAGTATACTAGTTTAAAACCTGTGTGTTACACGGTTGAGAATTAAATAAAGTTTTATAATATTTTTTTTATTTTATATATTTGGTAAGAAAATATTTTATTGAATCATTTAATTTTATATGTATTGAAATATAACGTAAAAATAATGATAAATAATATCAAGACGTACATATTCCTAAAAATGCAAATGAATTACGTAATTTAGAGATGTTGTATGTTCACAAACTGAAAAAGATAAACAAAACCCAAAATTGTGCAATAGTTTGTCTTTTAATTTATATAATATTGATATAAAAAAAACAAAAAATACTTCAACATAAATTTTGAAAGACTTCTTTATATACATCATTGAAAGTTTTGTTTGTTATGCGACTATCTTTATCTAAGATTAATAACTTTGGGAATTTTGTTTGCTAGGTTATAAACCCGTGTAATACACGGTTGAAAATTTAAAACAAACCATATAATAAAAAATTATGTTTAATAATTAATTTACAAACAAAAATTTCAAATTATGGTCCAGCTCTGTAACAATATTAGTATTCATCATGGTCAAGCTCTCCTTGGTTCAAAAGCAACAGCATCTTTAAAATCTGACCGAACCTGAAAACATATAAGTTGTCTGTAGTAACAAAACCTAAAAACCCATAAGTCGTACCAATTATAAGTGAAACCAAACCTGTCTTTTCACTATTTTACAGTTGGTTAACCGTACCGGTAAAATCTTTGGTTTTTCGATTTAGTTACAATGTGCATTTTTTGCCTCGGACGGTTAACCGAAAATATGAAATTTTAATCTTTACTTTTTATAATGATGTTTAGGCTCATACATTAAAGTTAATATTAAATTACTTGTTATAAATTTCTAATTTCAGTTAACAATTGTCGTATTTCTGTTCGCAATTATTAGTATCATTATTTGTCAATAATATATATTTGTAATCTTGTTATAAATCTTAAACATATTTTGTATCCTTTTTAAGTTTACCATGTTGTATGAAAAGAAAATAAAGGAAAATAAAATATATGACGAATTCAAAATAAAGAAGCGAGGCGCTTTTGAAAAAAAATTGAAATATGTTACAGAAATAGTATAAAGATTTTAGATCAGACATTTTGAAAAAGATTGAGTTAAAATTAAAAACGCAGATTTCCGTTGAAGCTTCAACGTAGTTTAATTAAAACTCAACTAAACATAAAATTAGTTTTTGTTATAGTAAATTTGATTACTTAAAAGAGTAGCATAAAACATGTTAATAAGTTTTTGTTCTAGTAAAATTGATTATTTTAAAAATGTAAAACAAAACATTTTAGTTTAATAAGTATAGAAGTCGCAACTTCTACCTAAAAAATTTAGATGCAAGCTATCAGAACACTCCTGCAGCAAGTTTGTGTTCATATTGAAACACATGTATTAGTAAATCAATCTTTTACTTAAAATTAAAATTCGGTGCTGCTTGGATTCGAACACGGGATGATTGAGATGCTATATTATTTAAGACCTAATGACTAACATTCTCTATACAATAAGATTATTGATCCAACAATCCATTATGATGTAACAAATCAATTTTTTTTACCAAGAATACATCATCACCATCATCTAATCCAACAATTTCATTTTTCGCCAAAATTTGTTAGTTGTTTGTGAGTTAGCACGTCCACAAATGATATACTCCAGCCAACTCTGTTTTTTATCAGTAAAAGTGAATCAACTACAAATTAAAGTAGAATCCACACATACCATCATTTAACATGCACACCTTTAGCATGTTCATAAGAACTTCACATACATGTATTTGAAGCTTGTAGATTTTTGTCATTTCCTGCAGCATCTTCTGTTCTTAAATAACTTTTCCCAGACTTCTTTAGCTTCAAAAAAGCTATTTGCCATTAGTCTCTAATAAACACTGGAAATACAAACGTACTTTGATATATATAAACAAAAAACCACATATTTTCTTGTTGTACTTTTCTACCAGGTTACACACAAATAAAAATATAATTGCTTGCTTTTTTACTTTGCTACCAGATCACCTACAAACCAAAAAAAACTTTATTGTTTTATAAATGCAAGAAATAGCAATGTACTTTGTTTTAAATGTATTTACCTTTTACTTCATCTACTTTTCTACCAGGTAACCCAAAATCCAAAAAGAATTTTATGGTTTAACTTTGCTACTAAATCATAGGCAAACAAAAAATAAAAATAAACATTTTTTCTCTAATAACCAAAAGAAATAGCAACGTACTTTGTTATCAACAGAGAAAATTAATTTCTTTTTTACCTTGCTACCAAAACAAAAAATATTTAACTTTCTTGCTTTTACTTTGCTAACATATCACGCACAAAAAAAATTTGGAATAAGTTATAATTGAAGTACTTTCATGACCAAGATATTGGAGAAACCACTTGATACCTTTTATGGATTTTAAGGATAAGCCTGAGTAGAAAACAATGTCCTCCAATTGTAACTCAGGGATAAAAAATGATTTCATTACATTGATACCATGCACAAAATACACCAATATGTACCATGATAAAAATGCCTCACGAAGGCTTGGGGATAGTTCCTGTCCAGCCACTTTCCAAACATATACATACAGGGATGATTCTCACATGTTCAACAATGGCCAACAACTCAGAAGCAGTTTGTTTTTTTAGAACAAAAGTCTTCAAAATGAAAGCTTAAAATTTTAACAGTTTAGAGATGATACCGGACGAAGCAAGTGTGAAATCGGAAAGTATGTCCACACGATTTTTTAACATGCATATATCTGGTCCAATTTGCATAAATCAATAATGTTCACCCAAAAAGAAAATGCTTACCGAAGGTTATTTGAACGACGGACTATGCATGGGATTGATATAGATGAATTCTGGTTTCAGAGGTTCAGGTTGTCGTCAATCACAGCCCAAAAATCTCTATTAATTACATACAACCTACATAGCAAAATCAATCGAAGAAACATAAGTATCATGGGTGATACATTCAGATTCTTTAAAGTGAAATAAAATATGCTTAGTGTAGGTGAGAGAGGGAGAGAGAGAGGGGGGGAACATAATACAATATTTAATTTATACTCTTTTTAGCTTTTTGGGTGAAGTAGAGGACCAAGAGTTTCTTTTTGCATTTTATGTGTAATTCCACTGTACACTAAACATTGTACTGCTTGAAAATAAAAACAAATAGAAAAATGTGTTGAAACTAACAACTTTAACCATCATACTTGTTAGCTTCGTTTCATCTAACTAACTATCAAAAATGTCAATATCATTATCACAAGGACATGATTAATCCATCTTAAGAAACACAGTTATAAACTTTTGCTCATCACTGCTAACCTAACAACCAGAACTCTTTGTTGCTACAGAAAAAGAAAAGAAAAATTGAGAACTAAACAGATTGTTTACAGAAATGCTTTGTAAGTTTGTATTAATCCTTTTTATACTCTTAGTAAATGTAAATCCAAAGATATAAACTTTTTTGTATTAGGTCATAATGTACTTGACAGATTCTTCAACATACCACAGAAAATAGTATTGTTTACATGATTATAATGGCCTGATTGAACTGTCTTAAGGAAACCCAGTTATAGGAAATAGTGTGAAGAAAACTTCTCTGATGGATTTCTGCTTTCTTAATTTTCATCCATTTTGAACTCTTTGTTCTTCATATGATTTTCCTATACCTCACACGCCCAGACCTTCATTCTCTCTAGTACGTGTTACACTATGTAAGTATGCAATCATCATTAGTTTGCATTAAGAATCTTGCATTTAAACTGAGTTGAGTTGGGTTACACTCTACTCTCTTCGGAGTTCATTTTTTCCTGCTAGTAATTTTCTCAAACACCTTATTTGCATATCTTGGTTCCAGTTTCTACCTTTCTGCTACGCTTGAGTAGTTTGATAGTTTTTCATCATTGAGTTTGAGCACAATTACATATAACAATAGGAAAAAAAATTATATGCATCCAACATAAAATATGAAAGCCTTATCTGACAATTATCGTTAACACTTCATTCCTGCATTTGCCGATTGATCTATTGCATGAAGAGGCGGAAGGGAGAACTCATCGGCACAAAATTCGTTGCCCAATGATTGAAAAATGTTGTCTCGTTGTCCTCTGTTTAGCGCCTAGATTGCTGCTCTAATCAATGACCGTGTTTAACCACTGCGTTTGCTCCTTCAGCTTCTCCCCATCCCCGTCTCCTCGTCTTCTCCCATATCAGACATCTAAAACTGTGAAACGTTAATTAGGCGTGGATCGATTTAGGGGTCGTATGGGAAGGAAGGGAGAGCATAGAGGAACACCATTGACGGCTAGGGTTCGGGTGTGTTTAACGGATCAGCCTGGTCGACGTTTAGGGATTTGAGAGAAAGGACGAGAGTGAGAGATAGATTGGAGAGAACAGAGCTAGGTTTTAGTAAATTGAAAATCAGTTTTGTGGATGTCAAAATTACTAACTAGAATTTAGGAATTTGAAAGTCAATTTCCTAATTTGATGGATATCAATATTATATATATATATATATATATATATATATATATATATATATATATATATATATATATATATATATATATATATATATATATATATATATCCTTCTTGTATTTAAAAATATTATTAATTAATTTAATTGATTTAAATTATCATAAATAACAGATTAATATAAGCCATAAATTTTATTATTTGGTTAGAGAGAGGAGAGCTAGGTTTTAGTAAATTGAAAATCAGTTTCGTGGATGTCAAAATTACTAACTAGAATTTAGGAATTTGAAAGTCAATTTCCTAATTTGATGGATATCAATATTATATATATATATATATATATATATATATATATATATATATATATATATATATATATATATATATATATATATATATATATATATATGTATGTATGTATGTATGTATATATATATATATATATATATATATATATATATATATATATATATATATATATACCCTTCTTGTATTTAAAAATATTATTAATCAATTTAATTGATTTAAATTATCATAAATAACAGATTAATATAAGCCATAAATTTTATTATTTGGAAGGCCCAGATTCTTTCTCATTTTCTCAATCTTTTCACCCTTCTCATTTTATCTTACCTCTATATATATATATATATATATATATATATATATATATATATATATATATATATATATATATATATATATATATATATATATATATATATATATATATATATATATATATATATATATATATATATATATATATATATATATAGTTAGGATCTTTTGAGAACCACAAGTCCCCCGAGAACTCCCAAACCGATATTTTTTCAAAAAACCGACCACATAGGCCTCTAAAACGCACATATTTAAGCATTTTCGAAAAAAAAATTCCGAAAAAGAAAAAAAAACTTTTATAGAACGTCTTAAATATATGTTAGAACGCCTTAAAACGCACATATACGTACACTTTTTTTCAATTTTTTTTATAGAACTCCTTAAATATATGTTAGAAAGACATCCATAAAAAAAAACTTGAAAAAAAGTGTACGTATAAAAAAGTTTGCACATATGCAAACTTTTTTTTTTGCACATGTACAAACTTTTTCAAAAAAAAAAAATCGTTTTTTCGGAAACTTTTTTCAGCGACCCGGCCTCATTTTGAGCGTCTAAGAGGCCTATGGGGTCGGTTTTTTTGAAAAAAAATATCGGTTTGGGAGATATAGGATTGATCCAAAAGGAGTTGGGAGTTCTCGGGTTCTCGGGGTGAAGTTGGTTCTCAAAAGATCCTAAGTCTATATATCTATATATATATATATATATATATATATATATATATATATATATATATATATATATATATATATATATATATATATATATATATATATATATACTAATTATGAGACCCGTGTATTACATGGGTTGATTAAAAGAAAATATTAAATAAGAACATTTAAACATCAAGCATTGTACTAACTTAAATTAAATAGCATACTATCTTAAAAATAAACAAAAACATACAAAATTGAGAATATAGAAATGTGATAGAGATATATAAAAGTTGAATGCTATAATACACAAATACATTGAAGTACATTGCTATATCTTGCAATTAGTGCTTAAAAAATATCGATTTAACATTGGGCAAATACAAAATACCTAACATGCATTCACAATTGCAATTTGATTTTTAAAATTGTAAGACGAACTTTGGGGTTAAACATTTAATTGACAGTTTCGTATTAATAAATGCGTAATTAAGGGAGATAGAATTGTAACGACCAATTGTAACCGATCATTAAGGAGTAGTAATGAACAAAGTATTTTATTTTTTTCAAGAAATTCAAAATCGTGTGAAAATGACATGTAGTCAAATGAATGTGGTGGTGACATGTGGCTTATATATATATATATATATATATATATATATATATATATATATATATATATATATATATATATATATATATATATATATATATATATATATATAATCGTAGATATACAAATAATAGCTTTTTTTAAGAAGGAGTGGGTAGGGTGGGGTGGGTAAGGGTAGATGGGGTGGGATAGGTAGGGTTTGGGGTGGGTGAGGGTGGGATTGGAGGTGGAGTGGGGGTGTGTTAGAACGAGAATGATTCCATAAAGACATTAAAACAAACACTTTTTTTATGAAGACCAAAAACATGGAAAAAGATTTTTAGTCCACATCTTTCACAGACATGGAAAAAGACAAAAGATATTTTACATGTTCAAAAACAACACAACCTTAATATATATGTAATCTCATGCCAACTAGAATTTGATGCGTTGTTTCACAAATTGGTGCATTGTTATACTGTATATCCCTATGCAGAATCTAGGGATTATTGTAATTAGAGAAATTTTATTAATTCATATTTTTTTATTCCTACTCGTCCTCCTACCAATGTTAAATGATGACAAATGTCATATTTAATAAAATTAATATTATTTTACGACACTACACAATTTATAATGATAGGAATAAAATGTAGAAACAAATGCAATTTCTCAATAATTACAGTAACATTGAAGAAACCATAAATGCTATTATAAAATGTGCGGATCCTATACACAAACTTTTCCGATTTTGATTCGAGTATGGATGGAGATGGATGGAGAAACCATAAATACTATTATTGTAATTACACTAAAATTGAATATGGACGTAAATTTGGAAATCATTTAATTGTAATTCTCTCAATCGGTTACTTTTTTGTTTTAATTTCTTTAATTATTCATTATTTATTTTAAATATATGATTGCTAAATTACCCTTATAATCTAGGGTAAACTCTAAAAAACATATTAAGTTTTTAAAAAAATTCGATTTTGATACTGTTATTTTTGTTTCAATTAAGTCACTATGTTTTTAATTTTGTTACAATTTTGACACCTAGGTGCCACGTCACTATGTCACGTCAGCTGAAAACCGGGTTGACCGGTTACGTGGTCAACATTGAAATAAAATTGAAAATATAGTGACTTAATTGAAAAAAATTGAAAACTTATTAACTTAATTGAAAACAATATAATACAGTGTCAAAATCGAATTTTTTTGAAAACTTGGTTTTTTTTAATATACCCAAATTTAAATGGGTACTTCGTTTCAACTTTATTAAAACCAAAATGCTCAGCTAATAAGTGTTTTACATGATTGTAAGGTTTTATACAACGTGACAAAACATTTTGTGTTGAATGACTTATAATAAAGAGTGTGCAACAACTATGTTTTGTGGATAGGTAGAAAATTGTTTAAGACTGTGATTTGTATATATATATATATATATATATATATATATATATATATATATATATATATATATATATATATATATATATATATATATATATATATATATATATATATATATATATATATATATATATATATATATATATATATATATATATAAAAGAGTTTTTATATATAATGTATGAAGTAAATTTTAGTTGTGTAAATTCTCTTTGTATTGTTGTTATTAATGTAGATATTGCATATCCCGATTCAAATCGATGATGTTTTTGCATCTATAGTTTAGCTAAAATAAAACGTGATAACTAAAAATATACGATTTTCGATAAATGAAATATGCAAATCTTAAATTATATTATTTTTCAAAAAAAAAACAATATTTTGTTATGTAAACGTGTTCATAATGGTAACTGAAGATAAAAAATTATCACGTAGAGAACGTTCTAACGAAAAATCAAGAAATCAATTTTTATTTGTTTTTGTATTGAAGTTTTATAAATCATATATAATGACCTTTAATGTTGGTTTATGTTTAATCTGTCAAATTTGATTATATATAAAATGTAATGCACACAAAAATAAGAAAGTTAAAAAGATAATTAGATGCATTTCTAAAAAATATAACATTCACTCATATGAGGCTTTCATGTAAAATATTAATAGCATCAGCTACAATTTATTTAGATAATCCACTACAAACATCATGGAACTCGATATGACAAGCACGAACAGTGTCACCTAAGTTGAAGTTGTGTAATTGGTAAAAACATAGACAAGGTCTATGTTGTTTGAATTCATTACAACATTTTTTGCTTGGTGGTATAGTAGGGTCTTCCAATGCCCAAAAGCAATCTTCAATATCCTGAATGTTGCAATCCAAGGATTTTGGATATCCTTGGCCTGCTAGCAAGGCGTATGTTACCATGATAATAAAGAGAAAATGAAAATACTTCATGATTGTTTAAAATTTATTGATATCAAATGGTGAAATAAAATTGTATTAGTTTACAAAGTTATATGTTGGTATTTATATATGTTATAAAATGAATTTACTTATTATTATTTTTTTAAAAGTGGGGACTTTCAACATAAGTTACCTTATTAGATATGCATTTAAGCAATAAGCTCGTGCGCCACGTGTTTATGTATAAATGCGTTTTGGTTTGAGAATCACAATTAAAAAAAAATATGTGCAATTAATTAATTAGTGTCATCGATTGATTTGTAACCTTCCTAGTCTTGATTTAGATAAGTTAACTGAAAATACATGGCTGTTTGAGAAAAAAAAAATTTATTGGTAAAGATTAATTTTGTTGCCATAATAAAAAACGATTTTTTGTCAATGCAATCATATTTGAAATACATTTTAATACCAAATGTAACAATGTTTTTGTCATGAAATCATATAGAAAAATACTGGATTTAGGTTTTATTTTTAAATGTTGAACAACAATTACTTCTATGTTTATCTAATACGAATTTACCAATGTTTATGGCAGAATATTTCATTTATAGTCCATTTCTTTTTTTGTTTTATTTTGTATTTATGGCAAAATATTTCATTTATAAAATTCCTGTTCAAACTTTATATTAGAGGTTAATTAAGAGCAAATAAGGTTAATTTGAATGTTTGCGAAATTTGATCATATTGGTCGAAGTTACTTATAGCATCATTAAAATTAACAAAATTTCTATTTTGGGAATGCTTAAATACTTTTATGTGTTTACACTTTCTTTTTACGTCTCATCCTATTAGGTATAGGTGAGTCTTGGAGTTGTGTTATGTCTTTTTTAAGGTATTAGTTGTTTTCCGTTCGGTTATTCTTAAGGCAGTGCTTGACGTCGAGTTGTGTCTAATACTTTATATTATAAACTAGGTTAAAACCCGTGTAATACACGGATTGATTACTTTATATAGCAAAACTAATATATAATAAGTGACTTGTTATAAAAGAATAAACAAAAAAAAAAATTCAAATGTATAATAGCAACCAACTTTGTTAAAGTAGGTTGTGATAAGAACTTGCTCCATTTATTTTGTCATTATTCCTTTCAAATGTTTGCCAATGGTTTTTTTTAGTGATTATTTCCTTAAAAGAGATTGTTGCATTGATTATAAAATAATGGTTCCGTTTTTTAATTACATGATTGATAATATAATGGTTATATCTCTTGAATATTCTTCAAACTCTTTTTAGTTTTTTCTTTCTTTTACTTGATATTTGATGAAATGGAGACTTTAAAAACTTCCAGGTGTGCAATCTATCGTGTATATGATTTATGAGAAAGCTCTTCACCTATTCAATGTATCGAAAGCAAATTGTATCATATTAAAGAATAATGTTCTTTTAACGATTAGTTTTTTTAGATTTAAGTTTATTTAGAATTTAAAGTCTAAAGTTTAATGTTTGGAGTTTGTGGTTTATGAATGCCATAAAAATTGAATGCTTTGTAAATTCTGATAATACTTGTAATTTAATCCTTCATTTTACAAAGAAGAACTTGGTTCGTTAGTTAGCCGGCTTGCATCATATTTGTTTGTGGGTCCGTGGATTCAAGCCTCAAAATGAGTCAACGACTTTACCTTACTCGATCATTGAAAAGTAGGCAAACATTTTTTTTCTTATGGAACCTAACAAATACAACTATAATTAATAAACAATTACAAACTAAAAACCCCATAAAAGTTTAAGAAATATAAAAAACTATGAGAAATCTTGTCATGAGTATCAACTTATGAATTTTTTTTGAAACAGCTAAATTAATATACCTAATAATACACATTTTTCCTCTAATAGGGATCAAACCCTTAACCATATAGGAAGAAAACGACACCTTTAACCAGCTGACCAAGCCGCGTCGTTTCGTTGGCGAGCTTGGCCGGGTCACCATTAGCTTCCACCGTATGAATTAAAGAGTTCTTTTTAATATCCCGTTATTATTACATCCAAAATACTTTAAAATCTTTGGACTCAACACTCCACTTGGTACCACAAGCTTGCCTTTTGCTACGACATCAGATTAAAAGTACTCACCACAAAAAAAATACTTTAAAACAAATCGATAGAAACTTATGAATCTTATAGTAATATGAACAGTTTCATAATTAATGAAAGATAATTTTACAATATGAAAATTTGTAATTATATTATTTTATTAAGCCTTTTTGAGAAGAACATTTGATAAATAATCTAAATCTTGATACGAAATGATATTCATCAACATTTTCATCTTGGTCAAATACCGATTCAAGTAAAAAAATTGAACTCGGTAAATTCTAGAAACAAAAACCATAACTATTATACAACTTATAATAATTTCCTAGTTGAACTCTTTTAAGCCAAAATTTAAAATGAGATGTTATATTTGTAGTACCAACAGTCTATTGAACTTATTGCAGTCCCGTATTTCCACAAGTATCATCTGTCACAAAAATAAATTAACTAAAATTTTATTTCCCATCTTTTAAATACTCAATTGTTAAAGCTTCTTAAAAGTCCTACCAAATTACCTAAGTAAAAAACTCCCGCAATACTGTCCCATCTTTTCATCCCCAAGCAAACTGTCACTTGGGCATTGAATACAAATTTAGTTATGTCGATATCAAGTGAACCTACTTATTTGGGTGTAACGATGAAATAAATAATCAATATCGAAATTTAAATAAACAACATACCAGATGAGTAATTAATAGAAAGCCGGCACACAAAGGCAATTGCATTAAACTGATTCATAATATAATACATAATGAAAGAATAATACTCTTATTTTGGTTTTATCAAGTGGTTGAGAAGGAGGCATCAACTGTTCCCCATCATGATGCAGTCGCTCCCTGCATGGCAATGAATCACATTATTCCCACAAATGTGTATGGTGTCTTTGATTTCCCAAGTCAAATACAAAAGGCGACAATTCGTGTGTGTCCAGAAAATAGTTTATCAATCTCTAAAGTCAGAAAATGATAAAAAAAAAAAAAGTGTATGATCAAAAAGACTATTGCTAAATAAAGCACTAAATTTTTTTACAGGCTGAATGCAAGAAATTTTATCAAACTTTCATTTATTGGTCAATTATACCATCTTTTTATACACTTGTGTTACCTGTTAGTTAAAGTTTGTTAGAAGTTAGTTGTGTTTGTTAAATTAGTTGGTTAACCATAAGGGTATTTTCGTCCTTCTTTCACATTGTCTGTTTCTTTTCTTCGATGTATATATTCTTTCTTCATGTAATCTGTTTAATTAATGAGAAGAAAATATTTCAAACATTCACTCTAACATGGTATCAGATTCGGTTTTCTCCTGATTCGTTCATCATCTTCATCTTATTCGTTTCTTCTTCACGTTAATGGCGACTTCAACAGATCTGCCTGATTCCTCTATCAATCAATCCAGTCCTTACTTCATTTCTTCTTCTGATAATCCTAATTCAATTCTCGTTTCAACTCCATTTACTGGAATCGGATTCAACTCATGGAAGAGGTCCATGATTATCTCCCTCGCAGCCAAAAACAAGTTTGGATTCGTTGATGGCACTATTCTGAAACCTTTAACCACTGATCCGTCTTATTCTTCTTGGTTTCGTGCCAATTCAATGGTAATTAGCTGGTTGTTGAATTCAGTTAGCAAAAACATTGCGGATAGTCTTTTGTTTCTTCAATCTGCTCATGAAATCTGGACAGAACTCACTCATCGATATGATCAACCCGATGGAGCTCTTTTGTATCAAATTCAACAACAACTCTATTCTATTACTCAAGGTTCGGATGATTTCTCCACATATTTCACAAATATAAGTAAAATTTGGGACGAATTGAGGTTAGTTCAAGGGTTTCCTCCTTGTTCTTGTCCGTCTGCTACTGCAATTACAAAATTCCTTGAAGAACAACGTCTGATCCAACTTCTAATGGGATTAGATGACTCTTACAAAATTCTCCGAGGACAAATACTGATGATGAAGCCTCTACCATCGATTTCAACCACCTATTCTATGATTATCCAGGAAGAACGACAACGTGGTATTTCTACTTCTCCTTCCATCAATTCTGATGCAATTGCAATGCATGTCTCTGCTAATTCTTCTACAAATTCATCAAAGAAGTCGCTAATCTGCAATCATTGCAAAAAGAGTGGTCACACTAAAGCTCAATGTTACCGATTAATCGGATTTCCTGCCAACTTCAAATTTACCAAAACTCGTAAAGATGATCCTAAATCCACTGTTCAAAATGTCGTATCTGCTCCTACTATCTCTCCCACTCAATATGAACACCTTCTACAGTTGCTCAATACCACAACTGTTTCTCAATCCACTGCTTCGACTCAGGTCAATTCTTCAATTACCGAAGGCGCCATGGATGACGAAGGTAAATTTTCGTTTGCTCATTTTGCTTCAAACGTTTACAAATCCAAGGATCATTTACAGTTACATCATTCATGGATCATCGACACAGGTGCTACAGATCACATGTGTTCTAATGAATCTTTTTTCCTTTTCATGACAAAACTTCCACAGCCAGTCCTCATTGGACTTCCTGATGGTCATACCTCTTCTGTTACTCATATCGGTGATGTCTGCCTCCATGATAATATCATTCTACATGGCGTTTTCTATATGCCTTGTTTCAAATACAACTTAGTTTCTATCACTAAGTTTACCTCACAATTACATACTTGTCATTTTTACTAATTCTAGTTGCCTCGTGCAGGACCCTTTGTCGAAGTCTAAACTTGCACTTGGTCTCTTTGGCAAACGGATCAACGACCTTTATGTTTTTGATCAAAGAAATCCTTCTTCTTCTCTTTCTTATAGTTTTTCTGTTCAAACTTTGTATTCCAATTTCAATAATGTTGTAAAACATTCTGATTCTAATATCATGTTATGGCACCAACGCCTTGGTCATCTTCCATTATCCAAACTTAAGACTCTTTCTATTCTACGTAACAGTGTATCATCTTCCTCAATTGAACCTTGTGAGGTTTGTTTCAAGGCTAGACAATCCCGACTTCCTTTTCCCAAAAGTATTTCTAATTCTCAGAATGCTTTTGATTTAATTCACGTTGATATATGGGGACCATACAAACATAATACTTACGATGGATTTCGATATTTCATTACCATAGTTGACGATTTTAGTCGTCATACCTGGATCCACTTATTAAAACACAAAAGCTATGCCTTCACTCTTATAAAAGCCTTTATTGCTCTTATTCGTAACCAATTTTCTACTACAATCAAAGTGATAAGAACTGATAACGCTTATGAGCTTGGTTCTAGCAATGAGGCTAAACAATACTTTGAACAAATGGGGATAATACATCAAACTTCTACTGCATATACGCCACAGCAAAATGGCCTAGTAGAGAGGAAACATAGACATATCCTTGAAACTGCTCGAGCTATGTTTTTTCAATCCGGATTAGGTGTTACTTTCTGGGGAGAATGTATTAAAATTGCTGTTCATTTGATCAATCGGATGTCTTCCAAAATTCTTTCACACAAATCTCCATTTGAAGTTTTACACAAAAAGAGCCCAGATTTGACATATCTTCAAAGTTTTGGTTGTTTATGCTACATAAATACTTCTCATGTAAATCGTGATAAATTCATGCCTAGATCAAAAACGTGCATTTTCCTTGGATATCCTTATGGCAAGAAAGCTTACAAAGTTCTTGAGTTAGAGACTCAACTTATTCATACTTCACGAGATGTAAAATTTTTTGAAGACATTTACCCTCTAAAACAGATGAACACTCGAACTGTTTCACCAACAAAATCCTTCATACCCACAAATTCTGTTGAAAATGATTCCTTACAATACATAACACCTCCTGTTGTTCACAATTCCCCAGTTCCAAATAATCCCATTCCTCATACAGTACCATTACGTAGATCTTCTAGACAGCATCACTTACCTGTTCACTTGCAAGATTACGTATGTGCTAATATCACTTCAGATTCCCCTTTACATTCATGTCATCATACAATTACAAATTATTGTGTTTTACCTTCATCCTCTACTCATTTCTCTTCTTCCATTACATGTCATGCATTCAATTCTATTACCCAAATTGTCGAACCTGCTTTTTACACTCAAGCAAAAGGTCATCCTGAATGGGAAGATGCCATGGATAAAGAACTAAAGGCTTTAGCAGAAAATGATACATGGGTTGTGGTTAAACTGCCAAAAGGAAAAAAGCCCATCTCTTGTCGATGGGTCTTCAAGGTTAAACTCAAAGCTGATGGCACAGTAGAAAGGTTCAAAGCTAGATTAGTCGCCAAAGGTTTTACACAACAACATGGCATTGATTTTCATGAAACCTTTTCACCAGTCGTCAAATTTAATACAATTCGCTGCATTGTTGCTTTAGCTCTTAAACGAGGGTGGGATATTCATCAATTTGATGTAAACAACGCCTTTCTACACGGCGAGTTACATGAAGAAGTTTACATGAAACCACCACCTGGTTTTCATGTTTCATCTCCATCCTTAGTGTGCAAGCTGAAAAAGTCTTTATACGGTCTAAAGCAAGCATCTAGGCAGTGGTATGCCCGTCTTTCTACATCTCTACAAGCAAGAGGTTATACTCATTCATTGAATGATCATTCTCTTTTTTTAAAGAAAACCACCAATTCAATTATCATTGTTGCTGTGTATGTCGACGATATTCTAGTAACTGGAAATGATTCTAATGAAATAGTAGCATTAAAGCTTTATCTTGATACTCAGTTCCGAATTAAAGACTTGGGCTTTCTCAATTACTTCTTGGGGTTAGAGTTTCAACGACTACCCCATGGAATGGTGATACATCAAACAAAATTTGTTAAAGAATTGCTTGCATTATATTCCATGGAATCAACTACATCAGTATCAATGCCTTTACCTACAAAACCAACATTACTCCCCAATATGTCCACTCCTTTACCTGATTCTACTCCCTATCGACAGCTCGTTGGAAAGCTCAATTTTCTTCTTCATACCCGTCCTGATTTGGCATATGCAGTCCAACATCTAAGCCAATTCAACCAAAGTCCTTGTCAAGAACACTATGATGCTGCTATTCATGTTCTTCGTTACATACATGGTACATCCACTCAAGGTCTATTCTTTAATAAAAACGATTCCTTTAAAGTTCAAGCCTTTTGTGATTCTGATTGGGCAGCTTGCCCAATTACTCGACGATCCGTAAGCGGCTTCTTTATTCTTTTTGGTGATAACCCAATATCCTGGAAATCAAAGAAACAAACGACCATCTCTTTGTCTTCTGCCGAAGCTGAATACAGGTCTATGCGACGTGTATGTGCTGAGCTTGCTTGGCTTAGTCGACTGTTAACAGAACTTGGTGTTTCCCATATAACTCCCATTCCATTGAAATGCGACAATATGGCAGCTATCTATATTGCTAAGAATCCGGTTTTCCATGAACGAACCAAACATATTGAAGTAGATTGCCATTTCGTTCGAGAAAAGTTACAGTCTGGCTTGATCACTCTTCATCATGTGCCAACTACTTCACAACTAGCTGACATTTTTACCAAAAAGCTATCTGGATCTCAACATCAACGAGCTAAACTCAATCTGGGTCTCTTATCATACCCTCCAGATTGAGGGGGGGTGTTACCTGTTAGTTAAAGTTTGTTAGAAGTTAGTTGTGTTTGTTAAATTAGTTGGTTAACCATAAGGGTATTTTCGTCCTTCTTTCACATTGTCTGTTTCTTTTCTTCGATGTATATATTCTTTCTTCATGTAATCTGTTTAATTAATGAGAAGAAAATATTTCAAACATTCACTCTAACAACTTGCTGGTAGTATAATATTATAATAAACATATCAACGAAACTACAATGATGTTTCCAGCTTTCAACCTAAATTTACGATAGAAACCTAAGGAAACTTTCATTTTATATATATATATATATATATATATATATATATATATATATATATATATATATATATATATATATATATTATCCTAATAAATAAGTAACTCAAAGTGCCACATGTCATCTTCTAAGCCCTCTTGTACACATGTCATTTTTATAGAATTTATTATTTTCTCAAAATAAAAATTTGTTTGTCAGTTACTCTAAACTCCTTAATTATCATGTAACTCCTGAATTAAATGTGGATAATTAATGACTATAATGGCATATTATGAATAATCAATTAAGTGTGGGAGAAAAAATTGATTGATTTGAGAAAGAGTAAATAAGGCTTTCAAGTTTTTTAGTTATTTTAAAATAGGATTAACCAATCTAAGTTAATGTCAATGAAAGAAATAGCATCGAACTTTGTAAAAAAACATTCATTAATAACGTTATATATTTCAAATACAATGGTTTTCTTAATATATAATTTTTTTAATTCGCCAACCAACTAAGATAAAAATGATCTGCAGATACATTCAATTTTGTATGAAATATGACATGTTTTTGAAAAAAATATTAGTCATAGAAACCAAACTATTAGCCAGCATGAAACTATTTGCTGAAAGGAAACCATTAACGATTCATTGCTATGAACCTTAGATAAAATCCCTAAATTGTAAATCTTAAAACCTAAACCTAAACTCTAAAAGAAACTACTTACCAAAAGAAAACTTTTGCATATAAGTTGCATGCTCTTTGTAATATTATATTTTTTCAAACAAGTTGGAGTTTACACATCCGTGTTATCACTACAAACAAAATGACAATTAATGATACAGAAAAGATGCCACTAAATACCAAGAAAATGCCACCAAAAGCGCTGCGACTAAAAGTATATAGTGGCACTATTTTATTGTGTCGCTGCAACATTGAATATTTTGCCGAATTATAACATTGTACTCTCATTTTTTTTCTCTACCTCACATAAAGTTTACTACTTTCAATTATTTTCTTATGGAAATGTTGTTTTTTATGAACATTATCACTTACATATTCATAATTTATATTCTTTATTTTTATATCATCCCGTGTAATACACGGGTCTTACAACTAGTATATATATATATATATATATATATATATATATATATATATATATATATATATATATATATATATATATATATATATATATATATCAAAACACAAAACAACTTACATATTTCCCTCGTCTAGTTAAAATGAAAGACATATGAGACCAATGTTCTTGTTCTAGATTTGTTCTTCGAAACTTTTTGTATTGGATTGAAATAAAAAGAATTAAATTGAACTCTGTTTATTTGCAAAAAAAAAAGTGCATACTTGCAATAGGAGGCATGATTAAACTAATAAAAAGACTTCCACGTATCCGATGAGTCCAATTGACTTCAACAGTTTTTTATCATACTTCGAAATTACCCATTAGTAAACAATCGACTTCAACGAATAAACAATTAAAATGAAAGAATGGAGTGCATGAAAATTAGAGATATGATTATTAGACAAAGAAATGAACTTGGAATAGAATTACGTTAGACCTTCACGATTTCAAGATCTGTCACAATACAGTTTTGATCCACAAAGAATTATAGGGGAACCAAATTGTAGTTACAATAAAAGTATCAGAAGAAACTTGAGATCCTTGACATGAAGCACAAGAGATGCAATCGAATATAAAGTACATTAAAATGGAAAAAGAATTGGTATTGAACTCACGGAGTTTGGATCATAATTCTATTTGACCCCATCATCATAATTGTTATTCCCCTGATCAGTTCGACATTACAGTTGCAACATTAAATTGTCATTTATCATTTCAAAATGAAATTTAAATATAAAAATGAACATGTAATCAGATTAGATATGTTGGAGTATGGAATACTCATCTTGTCCTCATTACACAAATACATACGAATATAAATACACAAACCTAAACCCTAAAAGACATTGGGCCAAGCCCAAACCCAATACACTAACATTGTTAGTGTATTGGGTTTGGGCTTGGCCCAATGTCTTTTAGGGTTTAGGTTTGTGTATTTATATTCGTATGTATTTGTGTAATGAGGACAAGATGAGTATTCCATACTCCAACATGGTACCAGAGCCATGCTCTTAACCTAGCCGACACTTATTCTTCTCTCATCTCTTCTTCTGACCACAACCAGTGCCGCCGCCGCCACCACCTCCGGCGACATTCCTAAGCGTCGTCGGAGGTACCTTCCTCTTGGTTCTTTCTATCCCAATCCACTCTCTTATTTTCAGCTTTCCCTCTCTTCTTCGCCGCTCTCCTCCTAAAACCCTTCTCCCCCGCTGTTCTTCAATGGCGATTTCTACCTCCACCGCCACCCAAGCCGTCGATGCTCTCATAAAATGGAATACTCATCTTGTCCTCATTACACAAATACATACGAATATAAATACACAAACCTAAACCCTAAAAGACATTGGGCCAAGCCCAAACCCAATACACTAACAAGATATTCTTGCAGTATTTTGCGGAAGCTCTTCAAAGTCGGTAATTGAGGCATACAGTTTTTTCTTGATTGCATGCTAGAATCTATAATTTATCAATCACATGACTATGCTTTCACAATGCCACCGTTTTTTTCCATTTAGTCAAACTAACTTCTTTTTTCTGCTTGACGTATGAAAATTTAGACACACACTATCACATGTAAATAAACATACAGATACACAAACACAAACACAAATATAAACAGTCACATATAGATACACAAATACACACATAGATTAATTAAAGTAACTTATCAATTTGCAAATGAATAATGACGCTAGAGATTAGTTTTGGCTTTTACAGTTTTACCTATGGTAGCGTGCAACTAATTCATAAATTCAATGTTGTTTGTACAATCAATTTATGTTAGTTTCTCGCTTGTTGCATTAATAAAAAACAGTAAATCTTCTATCTCATCGACCCAAATAAAAATATTAGAACTTACTTAACCATTGAAAACTTAAACTTAAAATCTCAGCAAGGAGACAAATTACTGAGGTTTCATGTAGGCATTTTATCGAACAGTTGTTCTGCACAATGACAAATGCATACACAAACAAAAAGAAAACTATAACAACCAAAATTGTTGGGTTATGATAAATAACAAACATAAACAAAATAACTTAATACACGCTATAGTCATAATAACCAAACCATAATATGGCATTGCGTAGATAAAAACAAATGAGGGTTCTAACCTGATTAGCAAAGAAGCAGCATCTATCTTCTCCTCTTCAATCAAACCATGGATGATGGCGTTCTGTAAACGATTTCCACAAGATTTACTGGAATATCAAAATGAAAACACCAAATATGGAGATCATGGGAGAAACTATGTAGTAAAACCATGGAATTGATGATCTACAGAGAAGGATGTACACTCACAGTAGTATCGGCGGATGTAGCGTCGAGGTCATGGGAACAGAGAGCAAAAGAGATGGAGTTGAAACAATGAATCGATAAACTGGTTGGATAATTTGATTTTTAAAAGGAAATGAGAAATTGAGGGCGAAATTAAAGGAGATGAAGAGGTTATCAACAATAATTTTTGGCGTAAATTTAGGAGTCATATAATCAATATTGAACGACAACTCATAAACGTGTATACACGTATACAGAAGAACACGTTTCAGATTTTTTTGGGCGGGAAAATAAGATTCAGAAGGCTTAAAAAATGACATGTGGCATGTAAATGCTTGCTTTATTATAGTAGATAGATATTTTGAAGAATGACAAACCAAATAATTTAGGGTTAATTTCATAAGAACTACTATAATTTGATTTTTTGTTTAATCACTGAAAATTTAGAGTGACTTTATAGAATTGCTTGTAATTCATAAAAGCATTTTATGACAATTAATGTGTTTATAAGTCTTAAGAGCATTCTTAAACTATGAAAATCAATGCATGTATTGTTAAACATCATCAGTCAAGTTTTATAGATATTTAACGAATGACAGACATAATTATTTGTTCAATAAGGAATAATTGATTAGAATTCTTTAATAATGACTCTAGAAAGTTGTGAAAAGAACTGATTGTATTTGTATTTCTTGAAACATTGTATTAAAATTATTGTAGAATTTATTCACTAAGGATTATTAAAATCAATATCTTATTTCAAGTTTTAATGATTATTTTTGTTGTACTAAAAAAATCTTAGTGTTTAAATCAAGATCACAGAATGTTTAGAAAAAAACTATAATCTTTTAGATGAATGAGAATTTTAAGGAATTTGAATTCGAAAGAATTTGAATTTCTCACACGTTTGGTTGACAAGTAATGAAATATAATTATTTTTTTATTTCTGGTTGGCTTGCAAATTTATCAAATGAATTAGAATGTAAAGTATATAAAATAACAAAACTATCATTTGTTGATTACATGAAAAAAAATATTGTGTTCTTTTGGGAAAAAATATTACGTTTTATGGACATCTTTTCTCATAAGACCATATGTATTTTGAATTAAGTTATTTAAAATAAGGCTATATGGTCCATAATCAAATGAACCGAATTAATTGATTCGTAACCGTATGTTAATTATGTTTCTTAAATAAAAACGTGTGTGTTTTTATATATAATGCCATGTAGGTATTGCTTAAATACCTATTTAATAATGTAGTTTTTATGGAAACGCCTCATATTTTTATTTTGGTAAGCATATTAAATTCATTTTATAACATCTATAAATACCCAACATATATTTTGTTACTCACACATTTTTTTTTTTTTTTTGACTATCATATATTGATATATTTTGAATACTCATGAAGGCTTTTGGTTTTCTCGTTATTTTCATGGCAATACTCACCTTGCTAGTAGGCAAAGTATGTCCACAACCCAAATCTTGCGCTATGCATGATATCGAGCATTGTTTTGAAGCAATAGAAGACCATGTACCACCAACAAAAATATGTTGTGATGAACTCAGACAGCATAGACGTTGTCATTGTTTTTACAAACAGCACTACTCCAATCTTGGTGAGACTGTTCGTGCTTGTCATATCGATTTCCATGACTTTTGTATCGACTAATCTACATATTTATGCGTAAAGAAATAAATTTATTGTTTACATGGAAGTTACAATTGATTGAATTTTATAAATGTTATATTATACATCCGTGTATCTTTTTATGTTTCTTATTGCTTATTTGGGCCTTAGTATCATGTATTCCTTATCGTACTTGTGTGAGGAGAAGCGCATACACACATGCACAAATATTATCCTTTATATAAAATTCAACAACATCAAAAATAAAACTATATCTCTTGTTAAAGTTCATCCCATATGATTCGAGAAAATTCAATTGGAAGACAAGCAAACCTTGATATCTTCAATTATTATTTTGACAACGTTTAGATAAAATATACATTGTTTGATTTGTTTCATGTTCAAAATAATACAATTATGGAATCGGTATTCTCATCAAAACCTTTGATCATGCCAATCCCGACGCTTTATAATCATTCTTACATTCTCACAATACTTATGATTCTTATATGAACCTAACCCGATATATATGTTTCTCAAAAGGTCGTATAATTTTTTTTATTATAACAAAATTGTTTTCATGAATAGTAACATGATTTTGGACTCTATTTTTTGACTCTATTATCACCATGTCGTACATGTTGATTTCAAGTAGATCTACACAGTGTAATGGTACTTGGATAGATCGGCTCAAACCCCCCCCCCCCCCCAACACCCCCCCCCCCCCCCCAACCCAATTGATTCTCTAATGTAGTCTTTCTCTATTGGTAAGTTTCTATCATCCATTGTCTTAGTTTTACTATTAAAATATTTATTCATTCCTTTAGGTGACGGTTTTAGCTCTTTCGATTAAAATTTCACATTCTTATACAAGACACTTCTTCCTCATTCCACATGATTAGAGCGATTAGGATTACTATTAGGAATTCGAGGACTATTTCCTGATAAATGGAACTTATGGCTTTTTTAATTCAGTATGATATGGAGGAACTCGATATGACCCCTTGTTTTTAGGCTAAAACTATCTTATTCAACAAAATTTTTGGACTTGGATTCCGTTTCATGATATCTAGATCTCTTAATTTAGATTTGACAAATTTTATGTTACTCACTCGACATGACCCATAGTTTGTTAGGTGCTTTAATCTTATTATGGGGGGAGCTAAGACCGTTTCATTATTTCGGATTTTCGAATATCAAATTTTGGATCTGATGTCTTCTAACTAACCGAGTCTCTTGAGTTAATCACTCAGAAAAGCTAAATAAAAAACCTACATGAATAAATTAGTATTGGTTATTAATAGAAGTAATGACTGTTCCTTTTACAAATCAAACTTCAATCCATCATTAATGTTCATGCCCACACGTTTCTCATTAATTATAATTTTGACGATGTTTACATGCCATAAACGTCGTATCGTTTAGAAGGAACAAATATTAAGCTTTACATATAATTTTCCCTTAAAAGGCCACACAATTTCAATTAGGTAACTAAATCCGTCCTATAGAGGGTACAAAGATTTCAATAAGCTGATTAAATTATTGTATAACTGCAAGTTAATTTATTCTTAACAAACTAAAAACATACGAGGTCAATGTTTAAATACACATTGAATTAGGTAACTTATGTTAAAAACTCTGTTTTCTATTTTGAAAAAATAATAATAATAATTCCATATCATAACATCTATAAATAGCCAACTTATCTTTCTATAACATCATATGCATCTCTATTTTGACTCTAGCATATTGATAACTTTTAAATAATTATGAAGTTTTTTGGGCAACTAGTGATGTTCATGGTCATACTCAGTACTCAGTACTCACCATACTAGCAGGAAAAGTGTATCCACAATTTAGGCCTTGCAACATTCTTGTTATTGAGGATTGTTTTTTAGCACTACAAGAGCCCAATATTACAACCAACAGAAAAATGTTGTAACGAATTCAGACAACATAGAGATTGTTTTTGTTTTTATCAGCGACGCTACTTCAAATGAGGAGACACTCTTCATGCTTCTCATATAGATTTCCATGATGCTTGTCCATTGTTATCTAAATAGTTTATTGTTGACTCACTGACTGATTAATTTATCATTCATATTGAGGCTACATACATTTGATTTCTATCTTTATATGACAATGTCTATTTTGGGCTTTAGATTTATGCTTCACTTATTAATCATTTGGCACTACTAGAAAAGAGACATTTAATGACACACGAATGATGACACACACTAATTTTATGACACACAAAACTGTGTGTCATAAAAAAAATGTCATATATTTTAAAATCTGATGGAACTATGACACACAATTATGTGTGTCATAAACCTGTGTTATGTTTTAAAAATTTTACGACATCCAAAATTATGTGTCGTGTTTTAGTGTCAAAATAAAAAAATAAAAAGACACGGAGTGTGTCATCTTAAAAAAAGTTAAGTCGTCTTTTATTTCCCTCTTGCACTACATTTCACTTCCCGCTTCATAACCCTTCACTTCCCCTCTTCTCGACCGATAGTTGCTCTAGGGTTCCAAAATCGCACAGATCAACGTTTGTTCTCTTCCCGCTTGACATTAGGGGTACTCATCGCGTTTGAAGCCTCACAGAGTTAACGATTTGAAGCCCTAGGTCGGATTGTTCTCATCAGTAGCACTAAACTACATGTTCAATGAAGTGTCGAAGCGCACAGATCAACGATTTGAAGCCTTCTCTTCCCGCTTGAAGTCAGGGGTACCCATCGCATCTGAATCTTCACAGAGTCAGCGTTTTGAAGCCCTAGATCCGATTGTTCTCATCGGTTACACTAAGGTACGGTTCAATGAAGTCTTGAAGCCCATTGCCATCTCTTCCCGCTTGAAGCCTCACAGAGTCAACGATTTCCTCACAGAGTTAGGGATGTGAAGCCTAGTCAGCGATTGAAGGCTAGTCTGATTATTCTTATCAGTTGCACTAAGGTACGTGTTCAATCTCCCTTTCTTCCTTGAACAAAGATCTCAAAATGAATGGATAAATCCATTAGATGAACCGAATTTACGAACCAATCAGATGCATAACCCTACACATTCATGACAAATCCATGCTTCAATATTTTCCACGTGCTTCATGTTATATACTTCGGATTTTGGCTACTATTAGCTAACAATGTTTGTAGTTTTGTAACCTAACATGTTCATATATAATATACCAATAAATTTTGTTGAAAGTGACAACACAACTACACGAGCCACATTGGTTTTAATTCTTAATGTATATTTTTTGTTTAAAGTTTTTGTTGTGTATTTTCTAAGTGATTACTGTTTAGTAAAAGAATAAACACATAATCATTTGCTTTACTTTTCTATGTTTGATTATATTTACCAGAACCAAATTAAGTTTTCCAGAATATTACATTTTTAAAGTTACATTAAGTAAAATAAGTTAAGTAGCGGATGATTATCAAAGAATGTAAAGAAATATATATGTAAATGATTACAAAATTTGTTTTTGAAAGGCAAAGATTATAATCAAATCTTACACTTATTTTGGGATAATAACTAATCGTATTAAAGGATGGAAAATGTCTGCACTTGCTTTGGATGAACGAACAGTTTCATTCATATACTAAATCCCCTCTCATTTATACATTTAATATTATGGTTTTATGTTTGATGTTTGTGCATGATCTTGATTTGTGTTACAAGACCTCTACCTCCATGTATTCTTCGATGCCTCCTGTTAAAAAAGCTTCCTGTTGATTATATAGTTGATGTTGTTTTTGCTTTCTACATAAGTGTTATTTTTTAATATTACTTTGAAATGGTCTTTATTAATATTTTTATAGTGAGTTACTTGGTGACTGTTTTTATAAAAATTTTGTTAATAAGTTTTTCGATGATGATTTTTTGTAGTGAGAAGAACCCAGGATCCTACAATCTTTTAGATAAAAGACACCTCATTTCAGTAGGTACCTTTTGGTCTGCCATTTATTTCATTTATTTAATTTTGGTTTTTATAAAATTTATCAACTAGTATTATAATGGAACTTGCAGTGAGAATCTTGATACCATGAAGGGAGGAACCCAGGATCCCACAATCTTTTAGATAAAAGACACATCATTTCAGCAAGTACCTTTTGGTCTGTCATTTATTTAATTTATTTAATTTATTTAATTTTGGTTTTTATAAAATTTATTAACTAGTATTATAATGAAACTTGCAGTGAGAATCTTGATACCATGAAGGGAAGAACCCAGGATCCCACAATCTTTTAGATTAAAGACACCTCATTTCAGTAGGTACCTTTTGGTCTGTCATTTATTTCATTTATTTAATTTTGGTTTTTATAAAATTTATTAACTATTATTCTAATGGAACTCGCAGTGAGAATCTTGATACCATGAAGGGAAGTAGAACCGTTGCAAATCGGCTGTCTACAAGAAAAGACAATGACATCATTCTATTGCCCTACAACCCTAAGTCGGTTTTCCCTTTGATTGTGAATACGATAATTATCAATCTATTTTAGTTACTAATCTGTTTGATTTTGTTTGGTTTTTGGTTCTGGTAGAAAACATTGGGTGTTGGCGATACTAGATATGAAAACAACCACTTGCTATTATCTTGATTCCCTGAGGCCTAGCAATGTCAATCCGCATTTGAGGCAAATTATTGACGCGTAAGTAATATAAATTATCAATACGTTATATTATATTCTTTAATACATTTCGTCAATTTTTTAGGGCAATGGTATTGTACGTTGCACAAAGTGGATCAAATAAAAGGGTTAAACTCATGGGTCAATGCTATGGTGAGCACTTAATTCATTTTGGAAATTGCAGCTTTAACTTCATTTTGACTTTTCATTTATTATGTAATTGTGTAGTGTCCCCGTCATCCGGGAGATACTGAGTATGGTTATTATACGCTTAAGTTCATGAAAAAGATAGTTGAGGAAGGAGTTGAAGTGTTGATCGATAAGAATATAAGTATACTTTTTATAGTGATATTAAATTATAGATTTGTTTACTATAGCATCTTGCTATTAAATTATAGAAGTGTTGATCGATACTAATTTAGTGTACATCTTTTTTATTAGGTTGGGGGTGGCAAGGAGAATTACACTGATGCTGACATTGATGAGATTCGTGAAGAATGGGCGTCTTTTGTAGCCAACTTTATTTTCCGGTGAAAGTTTATGTTTGGCATATGACTGACTTTTTTGGTAACTTTGAATATTTATTAGTATTTGATAACTTTGAATGTTTATTAGTATTTGACATGACTACAATATTTTTGATGAATTTGAAATGTTTATTATGTATGATATTTTCATTTGTATTATGAAGCATTAAATGTAATTCAATTTTAATTTTAATATATCTACAAAAATTATTTTTTAAAAAAGCCGAATTCATGACACACAAATTGTTTGTCGTAAACATGTGTCGTAAATGCGTGTCGTAAACATGTGTCGTAAACGTGTATCGTAAATGCGTGTCTGAAACTCGTGTCGTAAATGTGTGTCGTAAATGTATGTCGTAAATGCGTGTCATAAATGTGTGTCATAAATTTATGACACACAAATGTATGTCATCTTTCATTTATGACTGGGGCTTCAATGACACACATTTGTGTGTCATCTGTACCCTTTAATGACACGCAATGCGTGCCATTAAAGGTCTTTTTTCTAGTAGTGTGGGCTTTAGCTTCTTGTTTCATTTACCATACTTGCTTATCTACGTATTCGTGTGATACATGTGCACAAGCCACAAGCACACACATCATTATTCAATTAATTTCACACAACGCTAAACTCATTTAACTCGTCTATAAGTTGCGACTTATCCCGTCTGTAGGCCGGGTAACAACGATCAGGTAAAAACTCAAAATAACATCATTTACTTTGTACACTTTTATGTTAGCGGATGCATAATATATTTTTCAATAGTCTTCATGAAAATGTAAAAGTTAATACATATTAACTCATTATCAACAGGTGAATTGACCACTTTCAAATATCTCATTGAGACAAACGTTTTTATTTTTCCAATTATAACAGTATACTTCCATTTGTTTCCTATAACAAAAGTATGTTTAGAAAAGTAAAAAAAACATCTCTGTATAGATTGTATTTGCATATAAAAGTCTCATTTATTTGACTTAATCAATTAAGTCATTCTTTCTGCATTAGGTAAAGAAAACATATATTTATGGTTTACCATATTTAATGTGTTTTTTTAAAGCAAATGATAAGTATATCTACTATCTAGTGAGATATCATGCAATATAGCAAACAATGAATAGTTTATTTTCAACAATAGTTTCCTTTAGGAGATTATTTTTTTGGGCGGTAAATAATGTTTTCTCCGAAAGTAGTTTTTTTTTTGGAAACATTGTATATTTCAAAGAACACAAAATATATCAATGTATAGTTTTCAATTGCGGTTTAGGGTTTTGGATTATGACGTCTTTGTTGTTTTTTTGTTGTAAATACTACTGTAAACAAATTTGGTATGTTTGTGGCTATTTTCATTATCATTGGCGTCCTTATGTGAGAAGATCTGAACATTATGTTCTTATAGAATGTAAGTTTGTCCAAGTCTTGTGAATTAGAGCTTAATTTATAGCCTCCTATTTTTCTTGATAGACATTATAAGTAAAATATTTGTTCAACCGATGTTTTTCGTTCTTTTCCAATTACGTAGCTTAAATATGCCATTGCATCACCCTGTTCCTGATTTCCACAACACCCTTAATATTTTACCGTATTAATGGGATCAAACATAGAAATAAAATTTTTGCTGATTATGCTAACCAAAATGTATTTACATGGTCGATTTTCAGAATCTTAATTGGGAATCGCCATCAGAGCTTGCAGTTCCCTTGAGATGGCCCGAATTATTAGAAAAATGTAAAGTTTGTAAAATGATGTCTTGAGCTAAATAAAGATGATAAAGCCACAAAACACGAAATAAATCAGGTTGAAGCTGAACAAAATAAAATAAGTTTACTACGAATTTGTATGATGCTAAACAATATATTTGTTTGTTAATTAGTTTATTAGTTGTAAAGTGGATTTAATATTGAGCAGGTAGATAATTGAATTTTACTATAGGTTGCAAATTTTTAAGATGTTACACGAGATTAAGAAGAGTGGCGGTATTGGCAACGATAACATATGGATACTCTTAGCAAGAAAGAAATTTACGGGTTGGAGCTTCACGTTTTTGTACCATCTGGTGTTAATTAGCATGAATGTATTTATATGGATGTTTTAAAGTATATTTTCAGTTTTTTTTTCAATGCATACATTTTCAATTTTTTTTCATGCATTTGGTTGATAGAGTTTTGAATCTGTTAATCGACTTTGTTAATTGTTCTAATAATGTGGATTTGATTTGGTATTGATTTAATTAATTGGATAGAATATATGGAATTGATTTAGTTTTTTTTACTGAATGACATATTTTGGGGTAACTGTAACATTCATTTTTTTTATGGGGTCGATGCTTACATAAAATTAAATTTATTTTGATGTGTAATGGTATATGTGCTTTTAATACTTAATAATTTGATGATTTACAATTTTTTTTATTTACTTAATGTTTTCTATTAATTACTTTTATATGTAATTGGGTTAAGGTTTCTATTTTTTCAAAAGTAATTGTTTTACGACGGGGCAAGCTCATCCTCGACCTTAGATTGGTAGTCTTTCACTAGCACTACATGATCATCATTCTTTCGCGACTCCTCTTTTTGTTGCTGATCTCCTTATGATGTTGATGTTGAACAACCATCGCCATTTTCAGCCGAAACTTACGACACCTAAATCAGAAAATATGTCCGGTATACGACGGAGCAAGCTCATCCTCGACCTTAGATCGGTAGTCCTTCACTAGCACTACATGATCATCATTCTTTCACGACTCCTCTTTTTGTTGCTGATCTCCTTATGATGTTGATGTTAAAAAACCATCGCCATTTTCAGCCGGAACTTACGACGCCTAAATCAGAAAGTATGTCCGGTATAGGACGGAGCAAGCTCATCCTCGACCTTAGATCGGTAGTCCTTCACTAGCACTACATGATCATCATTCTTTTGCGACTCCTCTTTTTGTTGCTGATCTCCTTATGATGTTGATGTTGAACAACCATCGCCATTTTCAGCCGGAACTTACGACGCCTAAATCAGAAAGTATGTCCGGTATACGAGGAGCAAGCTCATCCTCGACCTTAGATCGGCAGTCCTTCACTAGCACTACATGATCATCATTCTTTTGCGACTCCTCTTTTTGTTGCTAATCTCCTTATGATGTTGATGTTGAACAACCATCGCCATTTTCAGCCGGAACTTACGACGCCTAAATCAGAAAGTATGTCTGGTAAACGACGGAACAATCTCATCCTCGACCTTAGATCTGTAGTCCTTCACTAGCACTACATGAACATCATTCTTTCGCAACTCCTCTTTTTGCTCGATCGATGAGACTATACGCCAAGCGTTGAGACAAAGACGGGGTAGGTTGTGGGGGGTGGGGTGTATTGTCTTTTTTTAATTAAATAAAGAATATGTTAAAAGAAAAATGAAAAAGAAATTGAAAATGATAGCTTGGTCTTTTCACATGGATCATGGACCAAATCTGTTACATTTTTGCCACCGCATAGACATTTAACATGAAAAAGACATGGACTTGAACTGCAATTTGTGGTAAACCACAATGACTAATTCTGTAATTTACTCTATTTTCTATGTTACGTAAATTACGTTGATTATTTTTTTTAAATGGTTTTAGAACATGTTTTGTATATGTTTTTTATAATTATTTGTAAATAAATTTGATATAAAACAATCAAAATTTTATAGGAAAACTTAAAAGGAAATTTATGTCTTTTAGCACAAATACATTTTAAACCCATTGCAAAATAATAAGATATATTAGAAAAAGAATAAATTTTAATTTCTTTCAAAATTTTACCAATCAATACACAATGTGTTTTTAAGGGAAAATGACTTATAAGGGTAATTATGTTTTAAAAATGTTCAAAAAACACCATCCAAGTTTGGTTTGTTCAAAAAACACCATCCAAGTAAAGCCTTTGTACAAAAAACACCATTCAAGTAAGGCATTTGTACAAAAAACACCAACGAACTACATGTTTTGTTTAAATTTTACCCGATGGTAACCGGCTCTTGCTGGTTAAATTGTTCATCTGTTATTATGTCATGTCACTAAATATTAGGCCAAGTCATCCTTTAACCTGCAAGAGCCGGTTACCATCGGATAAAATTTGAACAAAACATGTAGTTCGTTGGTGTTTTTTGTACAAAAGCCTTACTTGGATGGTGTTTTTTGTACAAAGGTCTTACTTGGATAGTGTTTTTTGAACAGACCAAACTTGGATGATGTTTTTTGAACAGCTTTGAAACATAATTACCCTCATAAGTCATTTTCCATGTTTTTAATTATCTAAGATTCCAATTTTTTAACACATTTAATTAACTGCAAAAACATTCAATAAATACATGCGTCTCTTAAAAATATTTTAAAGATAGTTATATAATAGTAAAAGTTTAAAAGAGGACGCTATTTAAAGAATTCTTTTTAGAGAATTTACTATATCGTTGTCATATTCATTAATGAAAAAACTAAATAAGTTATATTTTATTATTTTTATATAAACCGATTAAAAATAAAACTTATTTTTTAAATATTTTTTGAATTAAAAAGAAACAATACTTGAAAGTACATATTACTTGCATTTTAATCCATTTTCATGTGCAAGAGTGGTGTACAATGTGATGGTATAAAACAAGAGGAGAAAAATTGTATTTTTGGTATACGTGGTTTGCTAAAATTAGCTAGTTTGGTCCAAAATGTTTTTGACTATCATCACAGGTAGGAATGACAATGAGACGGATATTGGTGATCCCAGTCTCATATCCTAATATAAAACCGCATCTTAAACCCGGTTCCATCCCGTCGGGTATCACCTAATGGTAAATAATAATCACATAATAATAAATTGTATATAATATCAAAATATGGATTTGCAATCTCATATATAAACAATAAAAATTATAAGTATATAAAAATATATGGTTCAGGATCGGGTATATGGGATCGGGTAATCGGACGGGTATCACCTCAATAACAAAACCATCCCATACCCACGAATATTTTCTAAAAAGATCACATACCCGGTCTCATAACCATTTACCCGATTCAAAACCTGTCTTAAATATTTCGGGTTAGGTTTTTCCCATTGGGTTCGGGTATTTTTGCCATCCCTAATCACAAGTCCAAAAAATTTAATTTGTTGTGAGTTCGGTCCAATTTTTTTAAAAAAATACTTAAAGTGACGCTTTTACCTTTATTTTTTTTTTTTTTCTTTTTCCTTTTCTTTCAATTTATTTTTGGTTCTATAATTTAAAACTACAAAAAACAAATAAAAACACCCACCCCACCCCACCCGTCCCATTTTCCTCATCTCTCTCTCTCTCTCTCACTCAAGCACTGAATCATTCTCTCTCTTAGTCTCTCATTTGCTAAAATGTTGTACATCCGATTTTGTGCTAAATCATTCTCTCTCTTTCGATTTTGTGTTGAACCATTCGATTTCACTACTGAATCGCACCTTCGGCTCTACTAAGGACCATCACCACCCTCCAGGGCTACTCTAGACCACCACCACCCTCCAAAAACCCCATTTTATCTCTTGGTCTATTTGTGAAACCCACCTGCAAGTCAAGATCAACGCTTAAACTGTTACTACAAGAACCCAGCATAGCACCGCCACCACGTGGATCTGCCGGAGGTACTTCTTCCTACGTTCTAGGGCTACTGTTGCAGTCTACCCCTTTCCTTGTAGCCATTGTCACCTGCTGCACCCTCTCTTCATTTTCAGCGAAAGTTCTTAAATCAGTTCCCATGATGGTGGTTCTTGATATTTGAATATATATGAAAAATGGATAACGGATCACCGCAGGCACCTATCCAACTTGGGCGGTGCATCCGTACGGTGAAACCCCTCCACCGATTGATACCGCATTGCTCACACCTCCCGCTCCGGTTGGTCTTATGCATCATTAAACCATCGTACACATACATATGGAAGCTTACACACGTCTTCCTTCCCCGGTCGCTTCGTTTCTTCCTTCCCTTTTAATCATTCTCTCATGTGTTTCCCCTCCGCCACGCCACACACACACACACACATTTACTCCATTAATTCCCAACAACCAGTTGCCTCTGTAATGTATCAGCCAGGCCCATAATTAAGTTTCAAATGAGTACGCGAATCGAGGCATCTAATGCCTTTAAACCACAAGCTCCGACTCCTCCTAATTCTCGACCTCTTTCAGGTATCTCTATTAATTCACCATTTTAACCTTACGCCTTCCTTGACTTAATACCTAAATTGGTTCTTACACTTCAACCACTCGTTTGTATGTTTATAATTGGCCATGGTCACGGTGGATTGGTGGTTAATTGGTGGTGGTGATGGACTAGGACCGGAAAAGCCTGCATCTCGATATCAAATCAAAGTCCATATAATTTTGGGGAAAAGTCGACCCACTACCTTCTCAACCCAATAGTCTGCTCCATAATCAATGAAAGAACTCTCTCTCTCTCTCTCTCTCTCTCTCAAGAGAACCCCCCCCCCCCCCCCCCCCCCCCCAAAACTACCCTAGGGGTGCAAACGAGGCAAGCCGAGCCCAAGCCTAACCAAGCTCGGCTCGGGCTCGTTAAAAAATATATAGGGCTCGGCTCGTTACGAGCTTTATGGACCTAAGCTCGGCTCGGGCTCGTTAAGAAATACACAGGCTCGGCTCGGGCTCGGGCTCGGCTCGTTTAATTCTTAACAAGCCTAAACGAGCTTAAGCTCGGCTCGAGCTCGTTAACAAGCTCGTTTACTCTAATGCAGGAAAATAACAACTTACTTAATAACTTATATTCTAAAACAAACAAAATGTGCAGAATACAAAATATTCAATACGTTTAGGGCTCATTTAAATCATTAAATACGTTTTAATTTATATATATATATATATATATATATATATATATATATATATATATATATATATAAAATAAATATTATATTATATATAGGCTCGCAAGCCTAATCGAGCTTGGTGACACAGGCTCGGCTCGGGCTCGTTTAATAAACGAGCATTATATTTAAGCTCGGGCTCGGCTCAGGCTCGTTTAAAATCGGTCTCGAGCCGAGCTTTTATCGAGCCGGTCCCGGGTAGCTCACGAGCCGGCTCGGCTCATTTGCACCCCTACCCCCCCCCCCCCTCCTTACCACGGTACATAACACATAAAAGCTATTATTTATGATGTTGAAAAAAACCAAACCTAAAAGCTTTTATATATGAAGTTTGATATTTAAGGTTGATTAGTCGTTTTAGCATGTATATTTCATAATTCGTTAACGGAAATATGTGATCTTACTCCTCAAATTGTATTCTGTCACTTGTGCGTTATGTGAGGTTTTCGTTTTAGCATGTATATTTCATGATTTGTTTTTGACAAAGCCAATTTATACTTCCAAGATTGGTATTCAAGTTTAAGTCCATTGATTTTTGGCACTACTTGTTTTTTGCTTTTCATTGAAGTATGAAGGTTTATGTAGTTGAGGAATGGTTTAGTCTCAATGTGGAGTTTGTTAATTATGCTCCTAAACCCTGCTAGTTTGCACTATATTATATTGTTGATTTATGAGCATCAACAATATGAATATGAGTTTTTCAAGAACTTCTCCAAACCAAAAAGTTATTGAAATTTGAAAAGGCTATTGGAGGAGTTGTTTCGACTTTCATGGAGCCTAAGAATTAACAAACTCTTGCCATAAGATAAATGAAATTAGTTAGTCTCATAAATAAGCAAATTGAAAGAAAAAAAAAAAAAAAAAAAAAAAAAAAAAACTCTCTTATTGTAGAGATAAAATGAGCCTATTCATTTTAAGTTTTTCATGAAAAAACTTTAAAACTTTATCAAAAAGCTTTCATACTGTGGTTGCTCTAATGCGGTTGTTTCCTACGAGTTGTTGCATTTGTTGTGCAGTTTTTATATGCAACCCTTTTCTCCAATAACTCTTGTTCGTTTTTATGGAGGAGCAAGGAGCAACAACGATTTGTATCGCTTGGGAAAAACCAAGTCTTAAATTCTAGTGTTTTGACAATTTTCAATCATTGCGCCTTCTAACCAATTTAAGATTGTTATTTTTAACACTTTCTAAGATTCTTACTTTCTATTTTTAGGATGGGTTGTTTTCAAGATGTGTCATTATTTAGTTGAAACCATACGTAGATTATTGAGATCAAGGAACAAACTTGAAGCTTCAATTCAAGAAAGTGTGGGAAAATTCGAAAATTGAATTTGGTCTGTAATTAGGCTATTTTTTCTTGGTTTTGTATATGTACTCCAAATTACAGTGGATTCGTGTTCTAATTTGATTACTTTAAAAGTTGTGTAATTTGGTGAGGTGGATTTTGCATGATATTAACATAAAACTAAGGTTGACATACTAATGAAACTATCATTTTATATACCAATATAACACTGACATAATAGTAAGCATATTATCATCATTGCCATTTCAAGTAATTGAGGTTAATCAGGATGTTTACATGTTTAAAAAATAGAGAACCCAAATTAACATTAACTTGTCATAAATGTAAGCCATTTTATCCAGATTGCCATTTCAATCAATTGGGTTGACATGCACGTTTACATGATTAAAAACAGAGGAATCAAATTAACATCGACATATCATTGAGGTATGCATTATTATTCGTAAAATCATTTCATAAATCAAATTCATTAACATAAGGTTACCATTGTTTATTAAAATAACCATAGATAGTACATTGTTTAACTTCCTCCTACTATGTATGTTCTAGAAACAGAGTAACCAAAAAAAAGTGTCTTAAAACGCAAAGGTTAACCACATCATCCATATTATATTACACTATACAACACCTTTCATCATATGTTCCAAATTACACAAGCATTCATCATATTATGTTAAGGTTCGAAACTGTTAGGGTTTTTTATCATATTGCCATATGTAATATCAAGATTAATACCAAAATAAAATATAACTTGATAGGGCTCGAATGATAAGATGTCAGGGCTCAAAAAAAACAAAAGGTAGGACTACTTGGATGTTAACAAAAACCGAGAACACGTTAGGGTTTGTAATGGTGATCGGGTAAGGCGGCAAGAGAGGTGGGGATCAGGGGTGGAGAGACGAATCAGGAGGGAGAAGGGGCGGAGAGACGAATAAGATAGAGAATAAGGCGGTTGGCTAAAAAAAATTGGGCCCCTGAAGATCGTTAAGCCATGGGCGACTGCAATTGGCTAGGGTTCACTAGAGAGATGCAATCAGAAAGGTGTCCTGAAGCTCAAAGATAAAGACTTAAAGAGTTGTAGAAAATATGGCTACCTGTTCACTGGTGAGAAGGTATCGTTAACGGGAGCCTGTGCATCAAGATGTATGACTGAACGGATAAACCCTGGATGTGGAAAGACCGAAAGAGGAGAAATGGCGTGAACAAGAAGGAGGTCGTGATCCAAAAAAATGGAGGTTTGTTTCAGAATCTTAGATTAATTGAGTTCAGATTTATTAATGTTTATGACGGACGAATCTCGCAACAAATTTTTAAACCAAACTCGAAACAAATTGGATCTTTTGGACATGTGATACTAATCAAAATTATTTTGGACCAAACTAGTAAATTTTAGCAAATCACAGAGACTAAAAATGCAATTTTCTTTGAATGCGGGGTATAGGGGAAGCGCTGAATGAAAATCTACGGTGAATAAAAGGAATTTGGTTAAAGCATGATAAAATATATGATGGTAATATAATAATTCTTTATGATATAAAATTTATATTTTTAATAGCATTTTAAATCATTGGATATTAAGTATGAAACTAGTATTCGGACAGTCCGCGCAATGCTGCGGAAGCCCCGTATATTGGAAAAAAGCAGCTCGACAAAGACAAATTACGTAAAGGACGGAAAATGTAACTTTAAAATATAATAAGGGACTGGAATCGTAACTTACGAAATACCAATAATCTAACTTTCTAATAAATAGGGTGAAAACAATTAATTCAAAATTAGTTGAGGGGAAAAAACATAAATATAAAAGTTTGTTATAAGAAGAATCAAAATTGTTATTTCCAAATAAAAACTTATTTACAATTTGTATCCTATGTTTTACCAATTATACTATGATCTGAATTTAGTAATTATGGCTTTGAAAATAGGAGGTACCAAATGAATAGCGAAAAGCTCTCACATATTCATTTTGATAATTAATATATATATATATATATATATATATATATATATATATATATATATATATATATATATATATGTAGGTTCAAATGCGGATCCTAACTATTGTGCGATCGTAGGTCTTAATCACGTTCCTTCATTCTTCAAGGTTACGATCGGTAATTTAATGAGGCAAAGAAATTTTGAAATACCCTTCCCCCATTCTTCTCCAACGGAATACCCTTCCCCCATTTTTCCATCCACGAATCGACTCGCAGGTGGGTCTGATGTCGACGAAGGAGCTCGTCCACGGCAAAATTCCCGATGTCTACGACTATAAGCACTATCGGCGGTTGTGCAAATAGACTTGCAGGTGGGACTGATGTTGACGAAAGTGCTCATCCACGGCAAAATTCCCGATGTCGACGACTATAGGCACCGTCGGCGGTGGTGCTACTGATTGAGGAGGTCAACGATTTGGAGGTTCGATTGAAGCAAATTGAAGCACGATCAAGTCGATTTTGAAGCAATCGGTCTAATTTGCAGGTTTTAAAATTATCGATCTCCGCTTTTTTTTTCTGGGTTTTGGAAAGGCATTCTCAGAGAATGGGTTTTGGAAAGGCATTCTGCGCCTTTTTTTTCCTTCACGTTCATGAGAATGGTTCACGTTCATTCTCAGAGAATGGAGCATTCTAAGAGAATGGGGCATTCTCAGAGAATAAGGTTTTCCATATAGCAGTTCTAGCCCTCTGTAAACATATATAATTACTCCATTCTCCGAGAATGGGGTATAAATATTCTACAAGAATATTTAGTATGTGTACTACTGTTATTAAACACATATTAAATTCTTTGAGAATTCTTCATGAATAGACTATTACACTTACTTACCGTTGACATTGCTTACTATTCTATGAGAATTGGCTTTGAAAACTTTTACGTAACTTTTGTTTACGTCAACAACAATTTTACAAATCATTCTCTGAGAATAGACTTTGAAAACTCTTACGTAACTATTTTTTTACGTCAACAACAATTTTATAAGTTCATTATCTGATAATCAATATGTGGAATTCCAGATGACCATCTCTGTCGTCTCCGGCAGCCGCAAACGGCGTTAAAAACCACCACCGCATCCAACCATAAACATGATCGTGTCCCGTGATCGGCGTCAAAAACCACCACTGCATCCAATTTTAACCTATTCTTTGAGGTTTGATTTGAATGTTGATTCTGTAATCAAAATCGAAGAAATCGTGTGTGGGATTGTAGCATGCGTATCGAATATTCAGTTGAAATAGATTTAGGGAATTTTTCCCTTTTTACCCTTAATCGTGGTTTGTCATTTGGAAACACGCGCTTTCAAAGTGTTTTCTTAAAAAAACGGGTTTTTTTTACAGCCCTTGATTATAATAATCTAATGGCCCACATTGAGTCTTATAATAACACAATACTTAAGAATTTCATTTAATACTAACTCTATATATATATATATATATATATATATATATATATATATATATATATATATATATATATATATATATAATGTTCGTGATATAAAATATTAACTTTCATTAAATTAAAAACACATATATATATATATATATATATATATATATATATATATATATATATATATATATATATATATATATATATATATATATATATATATATATATAGTATTGCATGAAACATGCTAATAAAAACATAATATAATTACACAAAAAATATTATAAAAAATGTACGTGACTAAATATCGTTTTGTTAGTAGTGTGGCCCATTTCGAACCATACGGCACCCTACTCCTGAAGTAATCATTACCATGTCGTCTTTGCCACCACTTAATAGACGTGGCCTGGAAAAGAAAATTGGAGTCGTGTTTATATGTGAGAACATGAGTCTGCGGGTCAAAGTTGATATGCTCGATAGTTCCAAAAAGACCACAAAATCTTTAGTGAATTGCAAAGTTAGTTTTGCAACTTCCTTGATATACCAAATACAATTTCGATGGGAAAAAAGTACATGAATCGTGATGTTTTTGAGCTTTCTTTAGTGCAGGAAAATTCAATGCATTTGAATAATATAAAAATGTTATTGTCCGGCGGGATTATAAATGTCAAATAATCATGGTTCTATGATTTATGAATTTGGGAATCGAATGTTTGTGCTGAAATTCTTTGGAATCATTCAAGGCCTGGTAGGGATCCTGGTTTCGTATTCATTCCGAAAAGTGTCAAACAAACAACAACAATAATAATAATAATAATAACAATATTATTATTATTATTATTATTATTATTATTATTATTCACAATAAATATTATGAATATTTGGTTCTCCATTTAATTTTGTTCTCTTTAACTCAACTATATATATATATATATATATATATATATATATATATATATATATATATATATATATATATATATATATATATATATATATATATATATATATATATACATACATACATACATACATACATACATACATACATACATACATACATTACCAAAATTTTATAATAGTTATTCTTTTCAAAAATAATTGTTTAGAATCTTATAAAAATAGATTTGGAGTGATGTCTTTGTTTAATTATAGTTAAGTTTTACTTTTAGTTTCAGTTTAACTTTTATTATATAATTTTATTAAATGTTTCGAATTTCTTAAGTATTTTTTGTTTATTAATTTTCATATTTTTTATATGTAAATTATATTTTTATATATTTATTAAAAATCAAAAAAATATAATATAATAAGAGTTGATTATTTCCTAAGTTGGACGGAGTACAAGGAAAATGACAATTAAAAAGCCAACCACGCTTACATTTTACATGTATCTCGTCAAAGAATTTTCCAAAAATTATCCTTAAAAAAGAATAAATAAATCCTCCTTTATTTTTTAATATTATTTAAACCCATATCTAACATATACATACAAGTTATACCAATTAGAGTTTTATGTAATATCAACTATAGCAAATTAGTCGAGTGTGTGACACGAAAATCAGTCGCATAGATGCGGTGTTGGAAAAGCATAGACGGGTTGGTGGGGCATGTGGCAATTGGCGTATGGTACTGTGAGGCCCACATGAACAGTGGTGGACCAGCTTGCTGACAATATCAAATTTAAGCAATGTTTCTCTTTTAACTAAAATAAATTATTTTATTTGATTTATATAACACCCGCCTACATCATGTTCCAAAACTGGATTCTATCGTTTTTCACATTACTTAAACAAATTAACATATTATTATAACTTTTGGGTTAAATATGTCTATAACACGACACAATATACTGGTATGGTGTATATGATGGAGTGCCATCATAAAAGATTATTTTCTAAATGTTTATGGTAGATGCTTACTGTAAAAAAGATTTGGTAAAATGCTCTTTATCACCAAATTACTTGATTATATTTTTAGAAGGCTCAAGATTGCTAAGAGGAGACGATATTATTTCATATAAAATGATACATATATTCTGTAAAAGTGTGTTGCGAGTCCATTTCATGAAATATATGGTTATTGTGTTATAAATATTAAAAAATGATTATTTTGTAAAAATGAATGCATCCGTTAGTCATTTTAGTGATTACCATTAATTTATACCGGTAAACGGCTCTGAACATACATATATTAATGTTGTAGATTGTTCTTTTTTGCAACTATGTTCACGAGGTATAATTCTATGCCACATATATTTAAAAGCCTTTTTAGATATTTCTTAAAAGATTATATATTTGAGACTTCTTTTTTGCTATTTGAAAAAGTTCTTGAAAACACTTTTGAAAAATTTTATACTATTAGAAATAAAAGCATTTTAAAAAACTTTGGACACATTGATGTGATAAATAGTTTGTTTGTATGGTTATGATTATGAGAACTTAACACGACTTTAGGTTCACATTTTATTTGATGTTGGCATAAAGAGAGGAAATGAACACATAAATGTACTTACTTTTTGCATTTTGTACATCAAATCTAAATTACCTATTCTTTTTTGTTATTAGTTTGTTGGGACTTTAATTATGACATTACTAAAATTCAAAAAGGATGTATTCAATTTAGTTACTTACACCGTTCAAATTATTTGTATTATTTATTTAAATTATGAAATTAAAATAGTAATATATTTTGTAAAGCTTAGTATGTATATATGCAACAATATTGTTCATGAATATATAACATACTATTAATATTAATAATATTATTATGTTATTTGTATTATGTTCTGTTTATGAAATTAAAATATTTAATATTTTTAAAGCATAATTTATATTTATTACAAAAAGAATGTTAATAATATTGAACATATATAATTAATATTATTACAAAAACATAGGGATTACGTTACAACAAAGTTATATTTTTACTTATACCGAATTTTTTTTTATATTGATATTTTTAACTATATTATAGTAATTATGCAACATGTTTTATTCAATCAATATTGTTTTATGCATGCATACACTGTATTATATATTTACTTATTAATTATCTATAATATTAACTATACATAAAGATAATTAATAACAACTAGTGGGGCCCCGTGCGATGCACGGGTTCCGTCAGTTCTGTAGGTGGCCCATCTCGTTGAGTGGGTCGGGGTGTGTCGGGACACTTTATTTTCGCGGATCCTGAAGCGACTTTTTACATAATGCAATCCTGTCAAAGATAAAACTATATAAAACAGTTGCTAATTAAAATACATCGTCTTAACCATAATAAATTTCCGTTAGTAAAATAAACTGCAAGAAGTACGAATGTACTTTCATTGTTTTATTTGTTATAGTTCCTATAACACCATTATAGTTTGAAAATCTTCCCGGTTATAGGAATGCCAGCGCCCAAAATCCAGATAAGAATCAATGTCAATGCTAGAATTGAGTAAACTTTTAAAGGAAAGTCGAAAGTACAATGCTATGTCTGGGTAATTTGTCAAAAGAATGTTCTAATAAAAAGAAACAAAAAGTAGAACGATATAATTGGATAGTTTTTCAAAGTAGAATACCTTAATAGGGAATTTTGTTACTATTTGAGTTCAGTTCAGATGGTTGTTTTACATATGATTGTTTGGAAATCCCCTCTATGAAACTGGAACTTTTGTTACTATTTGAGTCCTTCATTGTGATTTCATAAACATATCTATCATAACATCTTGATCAGAAGCATTACTTGGCCCATTTTCTTTTGCAGCAAATGAACTTGAAATATTTCGTAAGATTCGGTTGTGTACGTGTGATGCATGAACTGGAGCATGCAGCATGTCAGTATTTGAATTCGCGAAAAATGGAGCATTCTGGCTTAACAGTATCTTTTCTGATCCTTTTTCTTAGGAAAATATCATAAAATATAAATACTCAAAGTCTTCCATTGTTAAAACCTGGAAACGTTAAAGTATCATACAATATTAGAATTGGAATAACAGATAAGATGGCGGATCTAAATACTAACCTGGTCCTGAATAGCTACCTTGTTAGCTTCTTCTAATGAGACCCAAACCCATACCAAGCTTTAATTATGTTTGCTAAACCAGATCCGATACATGCTCTAAGTCTCAATACTCACGGCCCACCAAATAGAATTACAAAGCTCGTTGCATAAACTTATTAATATCCAAATTCTATTGCATCCATGTCTCCATTTTAACGCCTAATTTCACTTAGGTATCAAATGCCCATTGAATCTGTCCCATATTTCAAAAGAAAATTGAAATTTACCTTATTCTAAAAGCCACTTCATAGCATAACTTGATCATCCATGTTCCTTTAAAATCACCAGCCTAAAAATTAATAAAAGTAATCCACAGCCAACATATGTGGAACTACATTCTAAGAAAAAGCAGGGATTTTCTTAATTTCTTTAGATTGATCATTGATGTAGCTCGTTTTTTACATATTACTGTAAGGTATTGTACTCTGATCAATGAAAAGATAGCACCATACCAGCTAAAAATAAGCATTGAGTCGAGTCTTTCAGATTTAAAATATGCTAAATGAATTAGCTCACACACAATGGGGAAGAATAGAATCAACCTCTAACCAGGCAAAAGAATTATAACCAAATCCTGACATTCCTAGCTCAATTAAACATGTCAATCAAGCATGTTGGTTCGCTTTAGGGCCAACTTTTTTGGTAGAAAAATTATGGTTTATTTTGCAGGATCTGGTTGGTACTGGAGTGTATCATCATGGTTAGTTTTACTGCTACTTTGTCACATGATTCTGAAATTGGAATTTGGCTAATGTCTTAGAGATACTGCTGCAAAATGCCAAAACAGATAACATAAGTATTCAAACTCTAATGAATAATAATTCTCTGTTATTCTAAATTATTTTATGCCTATGTCCCACCTCTACTTTAACAGGCTTCTGTTTCTTCTTTTTAAGACAGCTTCTTATTATCTGCTGCGGTTTTTTCACCAAGTAAAGCATATAGCTTTGAATCTATAAGAGTCTGGTAAAAGATAGACGAAATATACTGATGAGTTTGTAGAGTAAAAAAATATAAAAAGAAAAAACAAAACAAAGTTATTTACTTATTTACCTTAACAATGTTTGCATCTGCCCAAAGCTACTCCTTTCTGACATGAGGAAACAGATCACCAACTGAAACCAATCATCAAATGACACATCAGACTAAAATTTGGAACTTAATTACATATTTAAAAAATTACATGAAAAATTAAAAGTTACAATTTGTTCTATAACATCGGTCAAGTATTGCACTCTTTTTCTCTTTAAAAATTTCATTAACTGTGTTTTCTATATCTTCAAGAGAGACCTGAACCCTAGGAAAGGCATGAGTTTATTGTTGTGGAGATCTTGTTCCAAGTTCTCGTATTTAATTCCCTTGATATTCAAAGCGATTTTTGCTCTGCAAACGAATGGACTTCCTGCAACTGCATACAACTTCACTTCATCCGCCATTTTCCGTCCACTTGAATCAATCAGCAACACCAAATTTCAGGTTAGAGGTCTAATTCTAATTTCGAAATTAACAGGGGGTGTAAGTCTTGTTGTTATAAATTTCTCTAGCTTTCTCTTGAAACTAATCCGAAGATCAAGGAATATTTACCTTAAATTGAGGTGGTGATGCAGTGGAGACGATGGTCAGTAGTGGTCGGCTGCAGAGTTATTAATTATCTATGTAGAGGTTTCACATAGATTGGTGTTAATACTTCCAGTCGGTTGAAAGAGTTTGCATACCTTCACAAACCAAACCCATTTATAGGCATATTGCTGGTTGTCATAGAAATTAGAAACCCAATATAAACGACAATAACATAGGCATGATACTTTTAATTAAAAAATTGTTTATAAGTTCCTAAGGCAGGAAGCCATGTTTCCTTTTCCAATTCAAGCAAAGAAGCAGACAAACATTGAACCACAAAGCATTTATAACCACGGTCGTATTAGAAAATTGTTAATTTAAATTAGAAATTACTTTTTTAATTTGGGAAAACAACTAAAATTTATGAAGAAATTTAACAGTTTAACCTACCGATCAAAATTCCAATAAGCGAACGTACCGATCAAATTTCCAATAAGAGAACGAACGATGCAGTTTATTTCATGGCCGGACATCAACAAAAACAACGGCCATCGTAATTAGTGTTTCCAGACTCCCTGATTTCGCTGAACACAGGTGATCTCGATTTGCCGTCGATGCTCCAATTGCTTATCAGACGACTTCCATCTTGTGGCCTGTAACTTGCTTGGGCCCGTGGTCGTGGCGTTGTTGACGGCTAGGGTTCCAGGTATGGAACCTCCTCCGCCTAGCGCTTTCGACTCCAGGTATCTTACCAGCCATTCGACGAAATGCCAAAGAGAAATCCCTAAACTTGCTTAAAAGAATCTCCTCAAACTATCCTCATATCGCAAGCTCCCATGATAAACGAACCCCTCCGATGTAAATCCAACTTTATAAAGCTCCTCCAGTATCAAAACCATGAACTCCTCTGATACCTTCTAAAGGTCAGCAGGAGGTGGTGGCTAGATAGGATAGCAGAAAGAGGTGTCGCAAGAAGGGGGTAGCGGAGGTGGCGGGAAGATGAAGGTCTGCAACCGGAAGCGGTGGGGCGGCGATCTCAATGGAAAGACGCATATTCCAGAAAGTGACGCAACATCCGAATCAAGCAAACCGGATCCACATGACCCGGAGGAAGATCCGCGTGTCACATTCCAAAAGAAAAACGTACACCACATTCACAAAAATTACGGCAATTAATATATAGATAAATTATGAAAAAACAAATATTATATTTAATAATGAGCTTGTTTAAAATGTTCAATAAGATTTATAATGGTATACATTATGAAAAAAATGGGTTTGTTTGCGACTTACGGGTCAGTGTTACCGATTATTAGAGTAAATTACAATTTTAGTCCCTGTGGTTTACATGAAATTTCACTCTTGGTCATTGTTTCGTTTTTCCACGCTGATGGTCCCTGAACTGGTTGTTTGCTTACACATTTGGTCCCTCTTCCAAGTTAAATGACCAAACTGCCCTTTTATAATTTCTTTTTCATTTTTCTTTTAATGTAAACTTTATTAAATTAATTAAAAAAAGAAAAAAAGAAAACAAATGTTTCCACGCATGCTTCTCCGGTGAACTTCGACAGTACCACATAGTAAGAACAAGTTTGAAGGTTTTAGGGTTGAAAATTGCAACAACGATCTCAATCCTCACACCTGCACAACTTCTGAGACCACCAGGAGCCACTGCCGCCGCCGCCGGCAGCTTTTATCGGAAAAACAAACCAATCAGAACCGACATTCGCTTCTAACCTTTCCCTCCCTCCTGAATCGCGAGCCTAGCACCAAAATTTGGACGTTTTCTGCAACAATCAGGATTTTTGGAAGTTCTCTCGCCTCCCATCGTCGATTGTCGTTGCCGGCTGCCCTCAACGTCGCCGGCAGCGGATGTTTGTCGCCGCTGACTTTACTTTTCCGGCGGAACCGAGCCCATAGCAGCATCAAGACCTTTTTCCCTTTTCTGAACCTCGTTGTCTCCTCTCCCTTGTCGTCTCAGAACCCACGCACACCACCACCACCACTCAACCTGCAACCACAGTTGCCGTCGGCGACCTCGAGAATGTCGTAGATCGACGCCGCTGGACCTTCGACGAACCGCCCTCACTCGCGATTGTTCTTTCCCTATCGATCTATCATTCCCGTTTTCTCTTTCTTGCTGTATGATACGAACACGCACACACACATGCAACCGGTGTGTGTGTGTGATTTTGAATGGTTTTGAGAAACCATGTGGTACTGTCGAAGTTTACCGGAGAAGCATGCGAGGAAACACTTGTTTTCTTTTTTTATTTTTTTTATTAATTTAATAAAGTTTACACTAAAAGAAAAATGAAAAAGAAATTATAAAAGGGCAGTATGGTCATTTAACTTGGATGAGGGACCAAATGTGTAAGCAAACAACCAGTTCAGGAACCATCAGCGTGGAAAAACGAAACGATGACCAAGAGTGAAATTTCATGCAAACTACAGGGACCAAAATTATAATTTACTCCGATTATTATATATGTTAAACCTTAAGTTATAATTTAACTTTGTTGTTTTTGGTTTATATTTATGAAGTCACAACGAAACACTTCCCATAATGTTCTTAGCATCTCAAAATTTTGGTTTCTAATATGTATTTTTGTTCTTTGTTATATGTTGACTGGACACATTGATGTGATAAACAGTTTGTTTGTATGATTATGATTATGGGAAGTTAAGACGACTTTAGGTTCACATTTTATTTGATGTTGACGAAAGAAAGATGTTGGCATAAAGTAATGATTAAGATGTCTAATTGGTAAATAATGGTGTCTTTTTAGCTATCCCCAATCTAAATTACCTTTTCGTTTCTGTTATTAATTCGTTGGGACTTTAACTATGAAAGTCGAAGCAATCAATTACACATTAGCATCAAGGATGTTATAGGAAACGAAAATTTTGAAAAGAATGACTTTTACATGTGTTATAAAACAATTGCATATGTTAGGAAGATGGATTTTCTTTGCTTGAAAATTTATTTGTGACATGTTTCATTGAAAAAGTTTTTTGCTTTCGAAATGGACAAATAAACTATGTTTCCTTTAATATATATTTTGGATACCAACTTAAAGGGTGTGAAACAAGTATTTCTTATTTTTGTGTGTGTGCTTAAAAAGACTTGCATAAATAATTTCACAAAAGACACTATGTTTTCATAAAAGCTCGAATTGACACTGTGATTTTTTCAATTAAGTCACCGCAATTTATTTTATTTTCAAATTTGACACGTAGAAAGTGATTTCACTAAAAAATGTCACATCATCATGCCATGCCGGTGCTACATCATCAAATACTGACACATCACCATGTCACGTCAGCTGGCAACCGAGTTGACCGGTTAAATGGTCAAACATTGAAACAAATTGGAAAAGATAGTGTCAAATCAAACTTTTTTGAAAACTTAATGTCTTAATTGACAAAAATAACATAGCGTCAAAATCAAATTTTTATGAAAAATTAGTGTATTTTGTACAGTTTCCACTTAAAGTAATCCCCCAAACCTAGGGATTCGGTAAATCAGTGTGCCTCGTTTTCTTATCCGTCTGATGAGGAGTTTATGTCTTCACTCTTAAAGGTGTTTCTTATTTTTTTAATCTATATACAAGGTTTTCTATCTTTGTCTTTAGTCACATATATAAGGAGCAGAGTCTGGGATTATACGTAATCGATATAAAATTTTCATTGGATCTTTCTAATACAAACTGTGTTAATACACTTATCGAGTTCGGATACAATGTAGTTCCTATATTATATATTTTAAGCTATTTAAATACTTGGATCGTGTTTTTTAAAAATAGAGTAAATTATAATTTTGGTCCCTGTAGTAGATATCTTTCTACAACTTTGGTCCAAATTTTAGAAAATTGATACTAAACAGCCTTATGTTTTTTGAGTCCTTTAGTTTTGATCCCTTTCCTAGTTATCATCAAAAAGTCTCCATTAAGAAAGTGTAGGATGACAAAAAATGTCTCTATTTTGTCCTTTCTAACTTTTTTTCTTATTATATAATTATTTAAATTAATAAATAAATGGTCCCCTCCAAACCAACCCCTACCCACTCCATCTCCAGGCACACTCTGTAACTTCTGCAAGCCACCGACTTAATCATTGTCACTAGAAATAGAGACGAGAGAGAATGTGAGATTGTAGACATCGAATGGTGATCGAAAAAGCGAGTGGATAGATAGGGTTGCAGAGGTCATCAGAGATTGAAATCGGCGTTACAGAGGTCCCTAGAGCTTAGATTCGAAGTTGTAGAGGTCCTTGGAGATTTGAGTCAGAGTTGCAGAGGGCGAGAGATATGGTTTAAGAGGTCATCGTGAACATTGATGGTGGGTGTAAGATTAGGCTTATTTAAGCTTTTCTTTTACTTACAAAAAGGATGTTATAAGGTAACAAACTTAAAGATTAAAACTGGCAGATATTAAAACCTAAAGATCATTAATATCAATTTTCTAAAATTATGATCAAACTTATAAAAAGATGAATATGAATAGGACTAAATCTGTAATTTACTCATAAAAGTATTTTAGGCCTCGAAGAAACGATAAAACTAAGAATGCTAGGATACTATACTTTGACAAATCATACTTATAGAATCCATAATAGAAGTTTTTTAAAAGTTTTTTTAAAAAAATCAAATAAAAAGTTATCATAATTTTAACAAGCTGCAAAGAATTTTTTTTTTTAAGACCAAGTTTTTTATCATAATTTACAAGCTTTATGGTTAAAAAAATTATTTATAATAAAATATTTATAAAAACGTAAAATTTTATCAAAATTCCCTTGTTTGGATGCTGTTAACAAAAGCATCTATAACTACCAACTATAATTTTCCCAATAATAATGCTTTTATTTACTTAACAAGCCTACCTAACAAGCGCGTAGCAACACCCGCTTTCATTTTCTAACCACGCGCCCCCGAATCGCGTGATCTTAACAAGCTCCCATCGTATCATCTTTTCTTGCCACGGCGGTTTCCCCCACCCGAAAAACCCAGAGAGAGAAAGCAGAGTGAGCTATACATACGCCCTCCATTGTATATATCTCTCTCTCCATATCAACCAAAACACACACACTGGGTGTTTGACTCTGTGTGTTTGACTTTTTTTTTCCTTCTTCCTCGCCGGAGATGATTTACTAACGATTCAAGAAACCAATCTTTAAGGCATTACCGGAGATGGTTTATTTTCGGTTTTGCCATCGATCGTTGATTCATTCTGTTGTGGCTGTTCTTCTGTTCAATCTGTTTTTATCTTTCCCATTCACCTGCCTCGGAATTCGTTCGTTTCCGGCGAACGGCGAAATCATCTCCGATGATTTGTATGGGTTCATGGAGGCACCGGAGTATCGCAACGGTGTAGACTGCCGTCCCTACACCATTCACGTCGCTATGACACTCGACTCTGAGTATCTACGTGGATCAATCGCTGCCGTACACTCCGTCCTCCGCCACGCTTCTTGCCCGGAAAATGTCTTTTTCCATTTCATCGCCGCCGAGTTCGACCCGGCGAGTCCACGTATCTTAACCCGGCTGGTTAGAAACACGTTCCCGTCACTCAACTTTAAGGTTTACATTTTCCGGGAAGACTCCGTCATAAATCTGATATCGTCGTCGATCCGTGTGGCCCTCGAGAACCCGTTGAACTACGCCCGAAACTATTTGGGTGATATACTTGACCCGAATGTCAACCGGGTCATTTACCTCGACACCGACGTCGTTTTAGTCGACGATATCCAGAAGCTGTGGAACATTACTCTACTAAACAACCGGGTCATCGGAGCTCCGGAATATTGTCACGCAAACTTCACGAACTACTTCACCGACAACTTCTGGTCCGACCCGGTAATGTCACGGACATTCGGGTCGAAAAAACCGTGTTACTTCAACACCGGCGTAATGGTAATGGATCTGCGAAAATGGCGAAAAGGAAACTACCGTCGGAAAATTGAAAACTGGATGGAAGTCCAGAGGAAAAGGAGGATTTACGAGCTGGGTTCGTTGCCGCCGTTTCTATTAGTGTTTGCCGGGAACATTGAACCGATTGATCACCGGTGGAACCAACATGGGCTCGGAGGGGATAATGTGAAGGGCAGCTGCCGGTCACTGCATTCCGGTCCGGTGAGTTTGCTACATTGGAGTGGAAAAGGGAAGCCATGGGTGAGGCACGATGAGAAGAGACCTTGTCCGTTGGATCATTTGTGGAAGCCGTACGATTTGTACAAGCATAATGATGAGCATCATCAATCTCAGTCGTTGGATTTTAGTAGTAGTTTTCTTGGATACTCGAATTATTTGATTTGATTACATTGAGAAAATCAATTTTTTTCTATTTTTTTTAGAGGACATAGTTATTCAGAGATTCTGATAGCTGTGTAACAGAAATATATAGAAAATTCCTTGGTTTTATTTTGATTGGTTCGTGAGATTCGGTTCATTTTGGTAATAACTTTTAGGGTTAAATACCATATTAACAAGGGTAATCTCAATGTTATCAAACTCCCGAGTTTACTCGTAAACTCTTACGAGTTTACGATCCTAGATTCCAAAAACGAGTACGATCCTACCAAACTCGTTTTTTAAGCAAACTCGTACCAAACTCATAGACTCGTATCGAGACTCGTAGACTCGTATACGATCCGAGTTTAACTTTTTGACATTATTTGAATTTTGACTAAAAATTGAAAAAGCAATCTCGTACCAAACTCGTAGACTCGTATCGAGACTCGTAAACTCGTTTTTTGAGAGATTTTGCAATGGGAGTTTTGAGCTTGACATGTTCCTCATCTGGATGTGAGAGGAATTGGAGTGCTTTTGAGATGGAAATTACAAACGACATTAGTACTTTAATGTTAATTTTTATATTGGTGGACTAAACTTGGGAAAAGAAAGTGTGGATGTAGAAAAGAGAAATGATATGATGGATGATCCGTTTGTTATTTTAGATTAAATTAGATTAGATATGTCTATTAGCTATTTTGAATCTTTGAAACTTTTTTTTTGTAACTTGTGAACCTATGGTATAATATGTATTTCTTCATTTTTTGTGCTTTTGGTAGAATCTTACGATCCGATCCGATCCTACGATCCCGATTTTGCAAAACAAAAAACGATCCTAGGTAGGATCTCGAGTTTGATAACCTTGGGTAATCTTAAATAATAATTGAGAATGAGAGTGTTTTGTATGGATTGATCTTCATACATACATGTTACATTATGAAGGGTTTTTTAGCAAATAATAAAGTATATTATATTAATATTTATTCTAAAATCTAAACAATATAGAAAATAAAATCACATTTCCGTCATTATCTATATGTTTATCAAGAGACGTTTTAATAACGATTAAATTCATATTTAGTCACTTAAGTTTCGATTTTGTGTTACTTGGTCACTAAACTTTGTTTAAGTAGTAAAATGTCATTTAGCTTCCTAATTGTGACAGAAATGGTTACTAACAGGTTACCATAGTGTTTTAGGCTATATAAGGTCACTTAATTTCTGATTTTAGTTAATGACATCAAAACTCCATAAAGTTAGGGATTTGGTTTTGTTGAGTCGAAAACCAAGGCATTAAGGATGCGCTTCGAGTTACTTTTGTTAAAGTCTTTTGTCAATCGAAGTTGAAGCATTTCGACTCTGCTCCTTCGACTGAATCCACGTGGTTCAGCAGAGTTCTTGGATAATGGTGTGAGCATGTTGCTGATTCTTAAACTTCAACGTATGATCCCTGCAACACTATCTATCGGGCTGTTATGCATGCCTACCTTAGCAAAGCAACACGTTGAATAATCTCATTAATCCTAAGATCCACTATCACGTCCTTTTGTATTGTATAAATAGATAGTGTGAAATTAGACGTCTAGATAAGTGAGGTAGAAATTAGGGTTTCATTGTTCGTATTATCAATCCTTGTAATACTTGAGTTATACCCTTATTTCATCAATGGAATGCATGAATAGTTAGTACTCTGATCTTACTTACTTTCCATACAGATATATTGTTAGGGATACACTCGAATACTTCTCTTAGTCTTCGAGTTAGGGTTTACTTTGTTATTGCATACCCTTCGAACCCATAAATTGGTATCAGAGCCTTCCTTGTTCTTGCAATAGAAAAACATATTGTTTTGTGTTGTCCATCACAAGTTACTCGTTAACAATATGTCAACATAAAATCAGAGCGCTTATAGCATTGCTAACAGCGTTAGGGCTAGCTACCGGGCACCTATATTGGATCCAGAAGAATATGGGCATTGGAAGCTACACATGGAAGATTATCTGACCAGCTTGGACCCAGATCCCTAGAGATCTGTCACTCAAGGCCCGTATGACCCACCGTCTACAGAAAACGTCTCAATAATGGCTTCTATTCTGAACATCGAAGATGAATCAAGCGTCTTACATTCCATAGAGGCTGTCAAAATGAAGAACGATGACTGTGCTAAGAGAGAACTCACGTATGACTTACCCCTGTTGTTTTCGACCATATCCAAGATTGCTCATCTGCCAAGGAAACCTTGGATATGCTTCAACATCTCTTTAAAGATAATGAAAAACATAAAAAGAACATAATAAAAAACATTTTGGTACAATTTCAAGAATTCAAACAAAGATCTTCTCAAACTCTTGATGCCACATTTTACTCTATAACAAAGTAATTAACAAACTAAAACATCATAAGCAAGACAAATCGAACCAAGAAATCACACTGACGTTTATCCTTTCCCTTCTAGAGGATTGTAAAAATGTCACTATGATGCTTCAAGGCCATGAGTAGTTCGATTCTGGGTTATTTCAAAACCCACGAAGATGATGTGTAAGAGAAAATAAAGAAAAAGACTGTTGGCGGTCCTTTAGCCCTTGTTTCAGCTGATGATAAACCAATATCTATTTCAAAACATGTTTCCGAACCTTCGAGGGATGAAAACTACAGTGGAAGTAGTGATTCGAACGGTGAAGTAGCTTTGGTTGCCAATTTTAGATCCAACAATTTTTTTTATAAAAATCAAATTCGAGTGCGGGATCTAGGCCAACCAAACACATCCCTTCGAGTCATGAAAGAAAGCCTGAATACACCAATTCTAAGGATGAATCCTCGAAATCCTCCAAGCCTGAGAGCAAAGTATATGGGGATAATGGCTTCGACTGCAATTATTGTTCAGGGAAGAATCATTTGGCAAAAGACTGTATGCTTCGGAAGAAAGATGAAAAGCAGACAATCGTCAAAGATTCAACCTATTATGCAGTGAAGCAAAGAGAAGCAGATGAAAGGGAGAAGAAAAAGAGAGTTTCTGCAACAGTTCTGGTGGTCACCGTCGACAAAGGAGAGATGAAGATTCGGTCCTTTGGTTCCGACGACGAAGAGATGCGAAAGCCACCACATGGGTGTATGATGGTGAAACATGACAAGGCAACAGTGTTGGGTACCTCCACTACATCAAATGGGATATGTCTAACGGCGGCCCAACCCAGTGGTTCCATTAAACAATCAAAAGCGTGAAAATAGTTTATATTGATGTATATTGTTTCTTTTCTATATTTCATTAAATATGATTATTTGCTTTTCATTAATAACGTATTATATTATACGAAAATAAGTATGTGAATGAAAATGCGACTATCGTGTTAGACCCTGACCCAAGTGTATTGTCGTGGAGCCAAATCATGAATGTGATGTTTGGCCTTTTCCTCGTGGACAATGTTTGTTGTATGTCGTATAGATATACAATTAATTTAATATAACAAAATAATTATATTTAACAATTAGTTAATAAGAATTCTTAATAATGATAGAAATAGATGAATTTTATAGATCGAAACTAGTGTTTTTGTCAAGAAAATCCATTGCTACATATGTTCTGTATTACCTTTGGAGGCACTGTAATGATATAAAGGTTTCAGTTATAAAATATTTATCAGAACTTGCTAATTGAAACACAAAAACAGGCCGCTCACGATTTTTGTTAATGTATTTCCCATAAACTTTCAAACTTCATACAAGAACATCAGGGCCTAAAACAAAAAAACAAAATAAATAAATAAATAAATATAGTCGATCAATGTCGTCGTTATGTAAATGTTTGATAGTAAGTGGTAATGAGAGCTTTTGCAACCTTAAGTTCAAATATATTTCATATACTTAATGATAAATAAAGTAATAGTTCTCAAAAATTAGTTTTAGAATAATAATTTTGTTAAAATATCACAGGAGAAACATACAAGAATAAGTATATAATATTTTGACGAGAATAAAAATTAGGTGATAAAGACAAATTAATACAGGTTCATGTGTTTTGGTTTCATTAATTTTTTTGGTGACAATTGAATATGGGAAAAAAATGCGAATGTCGATTAGGAAATCTTGTCACTTAGCTAACTCAAAGCTTAAAAGTTACAAGTTTATAGCTTCTAGTACTTACATGCACAAAACATTTGTTATTAGAGACAAAAATACATATAGCTGTTTAGTTGGGAATAAATGTTTGGTGATTATAGCCAAAGGGGAGTGATTTGTACACTAGCCATACACAACATTTAATGCTCCTTTTTGTATATTGTACAACACCCCTAATGTATATATTGTTGTATATGGATAAAAAAATGTTGTGTACAAATCACCCATATAAGGTTTCATTTGATAGAACAAAATGCAATGCCTAGCAACGGCTGCCACAACTTCCCTGTAAGAATTTAGGACGACAAGCATTTCTACGTAAAAAAGTTATCAGCTTAATGACTTGGTAATAAGCTAAATTTAAATGAAAGAAGAAAAAGGGAGTGCATACTATTGACATTGAAATAAGGATATCTGACTATACAAAGTTCATATTCTCCCTTAATTTAAAACCTTTTCAACAAGAGCACAATCTTGAAAAAGTTCATATTCTTTATTAACACGATCACCTATTTTCCCAACTTGATGAAGCATCATGATGCTGAATTTCTTAAAAATTACACTTCACTAGCCTCTGGTTTCTAACATATGGTGATAGAAGGGATTTAAGAAATACATGGATTGTAAATAACATTGCTACAACTTGCATATATAAAAATAAAAATAAAAATAAAAATAAATAAACTACATGAACCAATGCACAGGTTGGTCCAAACATTTTTGGGGCCCAGGGCGAGAGGAAAAAAAGGCCCCACAAAGACAAATATATAGCGAAACAATTTAAAATTTATTCATAAAAATATATTTTCTAGCGTTTTTCATTAACAATAGTTTTAAAGATACCTATAGTTATACCAATACAAACATCGACTATTCCACGGAATGTATTTATTCTTCATGATTAGTTTTGTCAAATTGTTTTTTTCTAATAATACGATTTTTTTGGAAATGTAGATTATACATACAATAGTCTTAACAATATTAGTACTTGAGACAAACACGTTATTCTTATAACTGTTAAAAAATGTCACTATATCTTGCAGTTGGTTGATTGTAACATCAATACAAATAAATTTAGATTGCAACTTCTTACTTACCATATTAATAATAAATAAAACTTCATACATAATAACAAACCAAGTAAAAAAATCCAAAACTCACAATAGCACTAACTACACTTTTGGTTTCACTATTTGATTTTGGGTCAACACATGCTATAGATAATTCAAGCAAAACCCATCTTATTTGAAGGGTCTGAGATCTAATAGCTTTGATGATTTTAATTGTACTTAATCAACGAGTATTAGATAAAGGTTTTAAGGTTAATGTATATATGTGTTGCATAACTTCAAAAAATGAAATGACTTCAACACATGCAACTGTCATATCACTAACTACTGTAAGGTTAACACTATGACATTTATAAATCACTATGATTAATTTCAAAAAGTCATTTTTAACGCCTTAATGATTTCCTTTCATATAAGAAGCGTTGTCATAATCATGACCTCATATATCATTAACATTAAGATGTAATAATTTCAATACATCTAATAATACTTTTGGAAATTATAACAAGTTTTAACAATTTTTATTGTGTTTGAAGACAAATATATACATATATTACATAGGACATAAAAGTTTTGGGCCCCTTAAGACGATGGATCCTGGGCGCTCGTCCGTGTCGCCCACCGTCTGGATCGAGCCTGCTGGCAATGTGTCACACCCTCAAACCGTATTGGCAGAATAGTTTAAGGGTGGATGACTTCATGAACAATATCATAACAAAGTTGAACAATAGTGAATTCCAAGCACACAACCATCATTTAATCAATTGCAAATGTTACAAAGTTTACTTGTTTCATGTTTCAAATACAATTGAAATGATATCAAAAATAGACAAAAATGACGTCGTAACGTCCCATCTTGTAGCGCCTGAATTTACCTTAACAGTTTCCTGAGAATACAAGTAGTTGAAAAAGTGTCAACAATTAAGTTGGTGAGTTCATAAGATTTTTGTATAAGAAATGTCCTTTGTTTGTATACGATAGTGTTGAAAACCAAGAAAATCCAATATTTTCTCATAAAATGTTCAAGTCTTTAAATCCCAAAGACTAAAATGTAATTATGTAAACTGTAGTGTAACTTTCGTTGAAATGTATATTTTCACGTAAACAATTTATGAAAATATTAAGTTGATTATTTTACCATGTGAGATACCTGACGTGCACGCAGAGGTCGTCATGCGGTCAAAAATAAAAGATAACCTAACTTTCACTAGTATAGTGCAGTCAGGGTCGATCCACAGGAGCTACGTGGTTAGCCTAGATGAGAGATTACCAACTAATAGTGTCACAGCTATAGTCGGAGGAACTAATTTCTATCTTTCTACCTCAAAACAATATTCAAACACTCAAGCCAAGCTTAGCTATGTCCAAATGACCTAGTTACTTTCTGAACTCAGAAGTGCATCTCTGGATCAGAAGCAATTGAAGGCATCCAAACTAGCAAAACCGAGCAAGCATAAACTGGCTAGAAACTAAAGTTCTATTGAACAGCTAATAGCCAAAGCCCAATGCTAAACTTAACCAAGTTAGCTACTGTTTTCAGCAAGGGAAAACAGTCCCAACCAAGTCCAAAACAATATCCAAAACACAATCAACAATCAAAATATCAACAAGCATTCGAAATACCGAAAACCACTACTAACATTAACCGAATGATTTTATTCACTCAAACCAATATCCACACATAAAATCAGTAACCAAATATTACTAAAACCAAAACCTAAGCTTGGGATCAATGGTTGTCACACCCAAAGATTCAAACCAAGGCTTACAATGCTTTAACTAAAATGAAATAAAAATCTAAACATGAAAATACCAAATGATAGCTTCTGAAATGGAATCCTCGAGTCAAAGAGCTTCTAGGTCGATGTTTACACCCGGTCTTTGCTAGGGTTTTCGACTGGAAATGCCTCTATTTATAGTTGCAAATTTCCCGTGACCGCGCCGCGCAAATGTGAAATCCGCGGCGCGCGTACTTATCCGTTCCCCGTTTTTTCGTCATTCAAATGTGTTTTCACCGCCTTACAGCCGCGTCGCGCAGGAGATAAATCCGCGGCGCGCGTACGTCTTCTCTTGATTTTGCATTCTTTCCATACTTTTTCCTTTTTGTACACTTTTAGTCCCTGTTTCTGTTCTTTTTCTCCAGACAAGTCCTGACACGAAAAGTGAGAATACCCATGCATATTTGATATAATTTTACCAAGAACAGGGCTCAACAACGCCTAAAATACTTAATATCACTAGGCGTTGTCAAACACCCCACACTTGTGCCTTGCTTGTCCCCAAGCAAGAGAGTTTTTAACAAATTATAATAGAGAATCGAACAATTTTTGACTATGTTTAGTTTCAAAGTTTATTGTCCCCCGAGTTAGAGTGGAATAGTTCGTGAAAACATAATTGAGTTGTTCTTCGGAATTCATGGCTTTCTAAAGAACCCTTGATTACAAACTTTCTGTCCACAATATAGTGTACTTACTCGTTCAGATTCTAGAGGCCATTAAGGAATTGTCCATGACTTTCGATGTTGTCCGTGTAGCGAGCTTTCAGAAATACCATCCCAGACCAGACGATCTTAGGTGGTAAGGTGCGTAAGGTCCACCCATTTTAGACCTACCGGCTCGAACAACAAAGGCCACAGATTGACTTTTCCTTCCTAAATTCCAATCATAAAACATCTCAATCTTCTAACTCTTAAAACTCAACTTATTTGACTAACTACTAGCATGATCACAACTAAATGGTATTTTTTTGAAAAATACCAATGCTATCACAATCACAAACCATTCATTTCAAAATTGCAATTCATTAAAAAAAATTTGAAAATATTGCTAAAAATTGAAAAATTTGATCATTTCTTCAAAAATTTCAAAAATATCTCTTTCGACCGTCCACACCCCACACTTAAAACCGTACAACGTCCCCGTTGTACAAAAATTAATTCAAAACAAGGGAGAAAGAGTTACCCCTTTTGGACGGTAGACTGCTTGGTGCTCAATATCACAGGTATAATTGCGTACAGAAAAAGATTCCCGATTCATATGCTGGAGTTGTAGCGCTACAGTAGGACACGCCGGTGGTCAAGACAAGTGGAGGGGGCACGGTGACCCCACACTTGTCTGAAACAACTCCCTCTCAATTGGTATAGCATGCATTACTTAACAAACAAATTAAAACAGACATAACAAAAATAAAACATGAACAAAATATACAAAAAGATGTGTCATAGGTTTGTACATATATCCCAAAAAAAATGAAAAGAAAAGAAAAAAAAAGTACATCAATCACTACCCGGTGGCCTGGAGGATCCGGCCTCATGGTCATGGGACCTAGGTGGGAATGGTCGGGGATGCCTGCCCTGTGCTGATGCAGTCTGAATAAGAACCTCCCCGATCCACTCGAGCTGGTCCAGAATGCATGTGAGCTGGCCCTCAATCCGCGTGACCCTGGCATCCAACCGGCGGAGGGCTGATGGGTCGACCTGCTCCGGCTGCGGCTGAGCCGGCTCTGGTGCTGGTGGCTCTGGTCTCCGGCGTCTCCTGCCGGGCTGGGCGAATGCAGGCTGAGGTGCCTGAGGAAGCTCGGCCGGTACCCGGATGTACTGCCCTGGTCGCTGCTGCTGAATGAGCAGCATCCTCTCCAACGTGCGTGCTGTAGTGCGCGATGGAAGTAGAGCTGTCAAGGAAGCTGCCACGGGGGCAGTAAGAATGCCATAAGAGCGGGCCAGGCGGGTGATGAAGTACCCCCTGGCTAGTGGACTGCTGGAGGAGGCGCCGGTCGCGTGGGTGGAGAGAGCGATCGCGAGGGCGTAGGGGAGATGGAGGAATCGGGACAGGTCGAGGAGAACCCACAAATACGTCATATCATCACCCGACACCTTCTCGCCCCCCTCCCGATGCATGATGGAGGTGGAGACGATCCGGTGCATAAGGCGGTGAAGTGGGTCGCGTAGGTGGCTCTCCCTCGAGGTCCCCGCCTCGTACATAACATTGGACAATGGTGCCCAAATCTCCATGTTGGGAGGGCGCTCTGGCTCCCCCTGGATGCATGACCCGAAGAACCGGGTGAAGTAACGGTGCTGGAGGTCCTGCTCAGTGTAGATGCCTGTGCGCCTCCCGAACTCCCGGAGGTTGCACTCCCTGTGCACACCTCCCAGACGAAAACGCACCAGTCTGGAGCGTGGGTCCCCCGCCCGCGGTGCGAACTGGATGGTGGAGATAAACTCCAGTAGCAACTCTGTGTAGACCACGTCCTCGTCCGTGGCCATAATCCGGTCCCAGCCACGACACGTGAATGATGCCTCCTCGTGGGTCCAGGTGCGATGCAGAAACGGCTCGATCGCATCCCAAAGCCCTGCATCCCTCAGGATGTCTCGGTCTATAACCGTCGCCTCGAGAACTCGGCGACGAATCAATGCATCCCTCCGCGAGATATACTCTACCGAACTGTCAAGCTCTGCGGGAAACTGAAGGAAGGCGTGGTTCAATCTGAACATTATCTGCAAAAGAAAATATAGCCACAAAACAAAAGTTTTTGCAAAATCAGTCCCTTTTCTTCCCCATCGCACCGCGGCGCGGCCCAAGAGCAAGGGCGCGGCGCGGCGTACAACTGTTTTGAAAACCCGGGATCAAATCCCCATTTTAACCTGCTAAATTACAATCCAATCATACCACAAGGTAGCCTATGTACCGCCTAGCTCATCTAGGGTGTCCATTTGGCAAAACAAACACCCTATAAGCTAGCATTAGTGATTCTAAGTTTTTAACTTTTTGGAATAAAACCCTAAAATTAACTACCTAATAACTAGTTAAAACAGCCAATAGATAGTTAAAAGAGCATACCTTGGTAGTAGAAACATAATAAGCAAGAAAAAAATGCAAGAAATTTTTATCACCAGAGCTCCGAGTCGTGTGATTTGAGTTGTGAGCCGCGGCTCACCGGATAAAGGCGAAAAACCGACTGATCGTTTCCCGCGGCGCGTATTCCGCGTTTCCGCGACGCGCGTGTCGCCAAATCAACCCCTGCGCATCGGGTTGAGTTTCGAACCCGCGTCGCGCAACTCAAAAATCCGCGGCGCGGTCTTGAAAATTTCAAAACTTTTCACACGACCCCACACTTGCTTCAGACCACTAATACCTGCAAAAGATTGATGTATTTTCTAAATTAATCCTAAAGAATTATAAAACCTACCTATGACGCGATGGGTTGCCTCCCAACAAGCGCTAAGTTTAACGTCTTCAGCCAGACGTACTGTCCTTCTATGGCTAAGGTGGATCGTATGCATTCTTCCTTTGCTTATTCCCAGTCACCACCGTCCTTTCGCTGACCCACCGCCCTTCAAACTTTCCTGAGTCGAATGGCTTGCTAGTTCTCCTGCTGCTGCACAGTTGCCGTCTCCCGATGATTTCCCGCGAGTGCTTGGAAGTAGCTTTGAACCTCCAAGCTCGGTCCTTTCTTCTGCACCTCTTCAAAGTCAAGGGCTTGACATGAAGCGCGCCTAGTGCTGCTCCCAGTAGTTGTTTTATAGATCTCATTTTGCCAGTGTCCCACATATTATCTTTAGTTTGCAATTTTGGCTTGCAATGCCAATAAAGATTTTCCAATCGAGTGGGATCGGAAGGCAACATATCAGGATGCTTCCATATGTCCTCATCGATGGTATTGATCACATCTAATTTTGCATTCATGAATGGATCATGAGTGGTGATAAAATCATGTTTATTGTTTTCAAATATTAACTCGTCAGCATCAACTTTTTGGTCATCGTCCAACAGGTGGATCGGAACCAAGAGTGAGTGACCTATTTGATCTGGTGGTGGTACAAAGTCACCCATCATCAGATCCTTGCTTTCAAATTTCTCAAAATTTTCAAAAATCATAGGTTCGGGGGTAGTATTGTCATCTACACCCCCTTCTTCAAAAACATCAACAATTTCAAAAATTTCAGGAATTGTTGGGTTGGAATCTGTACTGTCACTTACAGTCCCCTCCACAACCTCCTCATCAACCAAATTGTCTGATGATGGTACAGATTCACTCATCACCAGCTCAACATTCTCAAAACCCTCAAAAACATCAAAAGCTGTTGAGTCAAAGGTAGCATTGTCACCTACAACCTCTTCCTCAACAACATTTTCGACCATCTCAATGGTCTCTTGATTTTCCCACGGTGTATGCCCTTCCATCACATATTCAGGTGATGCAAGTTCACACACATTATCATTGGTATAAAAATCACTCACCTCCGGTTCTGGCGAAGGTGGTGAACATTTCCAACTTTCCTCTAACCTATCTAAAGAAGCTTGCACTTTTTCAAGAGCTTCAGCCTGGTCTTTCTGCTCGTGGTAGTTGTTATACATGAATACCCAAAGTTGGGCCAAAGTTACAGAATTCTCAGGCTGAGATGACTCCTCGGTCCGCCATCCATCGTCATTGGGTGATCCATTGTAGCAATCATCCTCGTAATAGGTGTCGGCCGGATTTTCATAATAATCATACTGATCCGAGTACATGTAGTCACCCATTATAAGGATGTACACATACCAAAAATCAGCAAACTAAAATCAAACATAAAAATAAGAAACGAGTTCCTACTACTCACCTAACCTAAGCGCACAGCTCCCCGGCAACGGCGCCAAAATTTGACGTGCACGCAGAGGTCGTCATGCGGTCAAAAATAAAAGATAACCTAACTTTCACTAGTATAGTGCAGTCAGGGTCGATCCACAGGAGCTACGTGGTTAGCCTAGATGAGAGATTACCAACTAATAGTGTCACAGCTATAGTCGGAGGAACTAATTTCTATCTTTCTACCTCAAAACAATATTCAAACACTCAAGCCAAGCTTAGCTATGTCCAAATGACCTAGTTACTTTCTGAACTCAGAAGTGCATCTCTGGATCAGAAGCAATTGAAGGCATCCAAACTAGCAAAACCGAGCAAGCATAAACTGGCTAGAAACTAAAGTTCTATTGAACAGCTAATAGCCAAAGCCCAATGCTAAACTTAACCAAGTTAGCTACTGTTTTCAGCAAGGGAAAACAGTCCCAACCAAGTCCAAAACAATATCCAAAACACAATCAACAATCAAAATATCAACAAGCATTCGAAATACCGAAAACCACTACTAACATTAACCGAATGATTTTATTCACTCAAACCAATATCCACACATAAAATCAGTAACCAAATATTACTAAAACCAAAACCTAAGCTTGGGATCAATGGTTGTCACACCCAAAGATTCAAACCAAGGCTTACAATGCTTTAACTAAAATGAAATAAAAATCTAAACATGAAAATACCAAATGATAGCTTCTGAAATGGAATCCTCGAGTCAAAGAGCTTCTAGGTCGATGTTTACACCCGGTCTTTGCTAGGGTTTTCGACTGGAAATGCCTCTATTTATAGTTGCAAATTTCCCGTGACCGCGCCGCGCAAATGTGAAATCCGCGGCGCGCGTACTTATCCGTTCCCCGTTTTTTCGTCATTCAAATGTGTTTTCACCGCCTTACAGCCGCGTCGCGCAGGAGATAAATCCACGGCGCGCGTACGTCTTCTCTTGATTTTGCATTCTTTCCATACTTTTTCCTTTTTGTACACTTTTAGTCCCTGTTTCTGTTCTTTTTCTCCAGACAAGTCCTGACACGAAAAGTGAGAATACCCATGCATATTTGATATAATTTTACCAAGAACAGGGCTCAACAACGCCTAAAATACTTAATATCACTAGGCGTTGTCAATACCATATAACCATACTGTGACTAGTTGGCCTGCTGCGACGTTCTTCAGGCGTCGGAATGTTAGACATTTGGACACCTCAGACCTGCCGGTCAAGCTGTAGCTAGCAGCTCAGGTGCGGGGTTGTCAAGCCCCGTATAGATCTATACTCAAATATCGCGCTCTCTTACCAAGACTCTGGTTATAAAAGTTCAGGACTTATAGTAGGTACTTGTAAAAGTACTTTGAAGATTCATCTCACAAAAATGTATGTATTCCAATCAACTTGTTTACGTACGATTTGTATATAAAAACTCTTGAAATTATCCATTATCATTTTTCTCATGATAATATAGTAATGTTTAATAATTATATAATTTTATATAATTATTTTTGTCAAGTTTAAGCGTCAATATAACCTGGTGTTCATAAACTATTCCTATAATAGTCTATTTTTAGTAATTGCGTCGTAATAACCTTATTTTTACGAACGATATCGAAATGACTTATTCAAAAGATTATAAATATCATCTTTTTGAGGTAATTCTTACAAAAATGTGTAATAACTTGATTATAACCATTTTTGCTAGAAAATAGTGCCTTTATTTATAAAAACGTAATTTTTACTAGTTTTTGTTTTTATAACGTTTTTACCCAAGATCTAGTATCTTTGTACACTTTATTTGTAGTTTTTGTAACTTTTACACAACTTCATATGTCAAAGTATTCATAATGTAAGGATCTATTCATATTTCATGCCAAGTTCACCTTTATAACATTTTTGTCCAAGATCTAACATTTTTACACACTATAATTATAGTCTGGTAACTTTTATACAAACATATTATGTATCATTATGAACACCTTACCAAGATCTATCCATACTTCATGTCAAAGGTATTTTTACACAAATACAACTTTATGAACTTGTATAAAACATCATATATAGCATTTAAACATATATAAACTTGAATAAAACAACATTTATAGTAAAGGAACTTGTATTCTCCCCCCAAAAGGTTTGAAAATAGGAAAATGAGGGGTATGAACTCACCTTGAGTGGTAGATCTTAAGGTTTCTTGGTAGGAGGTGGAAGACTTTGGTTCTAGGACCCGGAGGACTCTTGGATAAAGCTATTATCCAATGGATTTTCGTGAGTATGTGTGTGTAAAAGAGTAAATGAAAGTATTTAGAACTTAAATCACTAGATGATCATAACTTACCAAGGATACTTGCAAGATCTTTGAAGATGATGAAGTTTGGAGCTCAAAGACCCTTGGACAAAAACTAATATCCAATGGATATGGATTGATGTTAGTGTGTGTAAAAGGTGTAAACTTGTGTTATGTTGTTTAAAATCAAAAGATATGTGAAGCTTACCTCTTAAGCTTGTGAAATGAGCTTGAAAATGGAACTTGAAAATGGAGATGGTGATATGGGTTTGGAGCCGTGAGCAAGGAGGGAGAAGAGAGAAATGGGATTGGTGAAATGTGCTAGTTCCAAATGAATGCTATGTTTGGTTCTTGGAAGTATAAGCTTTGATTTTTCTAATTATAAAATTATAGCCTTTTAAGGCCTAATATTATAAAACTAAAAAGAACGATTTTGGTGTGATGGCATGTCCCCCATGGGGCTGCCGATTTGGGGAGGGGGGTTGGGGTGGGGTGGGTTAGTTTTTATAAAATAGCAATGTACTTATATAAAATGTGTGATTTTTATAAAATAGTAAGACGTTTTAGTTAATTTTTATGCGTTTTTGACGAAACGAAGTTCTAAATAATTATTTTGTATAAAAACATTGTCAAACATTTATTTTGATTGAAATAAAATTCGTTGGGTGTCGGAATACGCGTTTAAGCGCAGTATTCTTCCGATTTCGCGAATTTCGGCATTTTACCGGAAATTGCATTTAGCTTTGAAATTAAATACCAGATACTATTACGTCACTTATCATATGAATTGTTATTTCATATATGATGTTTAAGGCACCATATTATGAAATTTGAGTCCAAACCCTGTGTACATTTATCCGTTCACAGCGGTTTAATCGTTATAACTCTCACATATGAACTCCGTTTTCGACGTTCTATATATCCACAGTTTCGTATTTACGAGTAGATCGTTTTATGAATATTATTATTCTCAAAATAATAATTGTACGATTATCGAATTTTTACGCTACAGTAGTTTGCTGTTCGCATTTTCGACTTTTAATCGCTAATTGTTTTGATTTAGCATACGTAATACTATAATGTTAATAATTCATTGCAAAAGTCATGGAAAATAACTTTCCAACATATAGGTTGACGTACGCTTCGTTTGACTACAGTTGACTTTTGTTGACCAAAATTTACAATTCTCACATCATCTACCCGTTAGAAAGAATTTCGTCCCGAAATTTAACTCTTGAGTGGATCCTCAAGGGTTTGGGAAGAGATGTGGGTACTTCTGCTTCATCTGGTCTTCACGTTCCCAAGTGAATTCTGGTCCACGCTTGGCACTCCAACGGACCTTAACTATCGGTATACGGCTTTGTTTCGTTCTCTTGATCTCTCTGTCCATGATCTCTACGGGTTCTTCCACGAAATGAAGGTTCTCGTTCACTTCGATTTCGTCGAGCGGGATGATAAGGGTTTCATCGGACATGCATTTATTTAAGTTGGATACGTGAAAGGTGGGATGGACATTGCTGAGCTCCTGCGGTAATTGAAGTTTGTAGGCTACTGGGCCGATCCTAGCGAGGATCTCGAAGGGCCCAATGTATCTGGGGTTCAGCTTCCCACGCTTTCCAAAGCGTATCATTCCCTTCCATGGCGAGACCTTCAACAACACCCGGTCACCAACCTGGAATTCCAAGGGCTTGCGTCGCTTATCTGCATAGCTCTTTTGTCGGTCACGAGATGCTTTCAATCGTTCACGGATTTGAACGATTTTCTCCATTGTCTCTCGTATGATTTCCAGACCAGTGAGAGTGCTGTTAGGTACTTGACCTCTGGCTAGTTGAGTATCACCCACTTCAGCCCAGCATAGAGGGGATCTGCACTTGCGTCCATATAAAGCTTCAAATGGAGCAACTTTGATGCTAGTGTGGTAGCTGTTGTTGTATGAAAACTCAATGAGCGGTAAGTGGGTGTCCCACGCCTTACCGAAGTCTATCACACAGGCTCTCAACATGTCTTCCAGCGTTTGGATGGTTCTTTCACTTTGGCCATCCGTCTGCGGATGGTAAGCTGTGCTCATATCGAGTCTGGTTCCCATAGCCTTTTGTAATGATTGCCAAAAGTGTGAAGTGAACCGGCTATCTCTGTCCGAGATGTTGATCTTGGCACACCGTGCAATTTTACAATTTCTTTGAGGTAGAGCCTCGCCAGCTTATCCATCCTATCAGTCTCCTTGATTGGCAGAAAGTGAGCGGATTTGGTTAACCTATCGACGATTACCCATATAGTATCTAACCCACCGGTTGTCTTTGGTAATTTGGTTATGAAGTCCATTGTTATCCGCTCCCACTTCCACTCGGGTATTGCTGGTTGAACTAGCAAACCCGAGGGCTTTTGGTATTCTACTTTAACCTTGGCGCAAGTCAGGCACTTGCCTACGTAAGTAGCAATTTCTGCCTTCATGTTTGGCCACCAATACAATTTCTTGAGGTCCAGGTACATTTTGTCGGACCCAGGATGAACGGAGTATCTAGTCTTGTGAGCTTCATTCATGATAATGTCTCTGAATCCGCCGAATCTCGGTGTCCAAATTCGGTTCATGAGGTAACGAGCTCCGTCATCCTTAACTTCAAGGTTTTTATCCATCCCTCGCAAGGCTTCATTTGCGACATTTTCAGGTTTTAAGGCTTCTAGCTGCGCCTCTTTGATCTGAGTGGACAAATGGGAATGGATCGTCATTGTTAATGACTTCACTCGGCGGCCCGAGTACTCTTTTCGACTGAGGGCATCAGCTACCACGTTGGCCTTCCCTGGGTGATAACGAATTTCACATTCATAGTCACTTAGTAGCTCTACCCATCGTCGTTGTCTCATATTGAGTTCTTTTTGGTTGAGGATGTGCTGGAGACTCTTATGGTCGGTGTATACCGTACACTATGTGCCGTACAGGTAGTGTCTCCAGATCTTCAATGCGAACACTACTGCCCCCAACTCGAGGTCATGTGTAGTGTAGTTGACCTCGTGAGTTTTAAGTTGTCTTGAAGCGTAGGCAATGACTTTTCCTCTCGCATGAGTACACAGCCCAGACCCTGGTTCGATGCATCGCAATAGACCACAAAGTCTTCTGTTCCTTCTGGAAGGGACAGAATAAGAGCGCTGCACAAAGCTTTCTTTAAGGTCTGGAAGGCGGCGTCTTGTTTATCTCCCCACTTGAATGTTACACCCTTCTGTGTCAGGGCAGTAAGTGGCTTCGCAATTTTGGAGAAATTCTGTATGAATCTTCGGTAATAGCCAGCAAGGCCCAAAAACTGACGGATTTTTGTCGGAGTTCTTGGTGCTTTCCAGCTTTCGATGGCTTTGATTTTGGAGGGATCCACATGTATCCCTTCTTTGCTGACTACGTGGCCTAGAAAGTCCACTTTTCGAAGCCAAAATTCGCATTTCGAAAATTTCGCATACAGCTTCTCTGCTCTTAATGTCTCCAAAACTTGTCGTAAGTGTTGGCTATGTTCCTCCTTACTTCGTGAATAGATAAGTATGTCGTCGATGAATACTATCACGAATTTATCTAGGTAAGGTCGGCATACACGGTTCATCAGATCCATGAACACTGCGGGCGCATTGGTCAATCCGAAGGACATCACAACGAATTCGTAATGGCCATAGCGAGTTCTGAATGCCGTTTTAGGAACATCTTCCTCTTGAACCTTGAGTTGGTGATATCCCGACCTCAGATCGATTTTTGAGAAATAACTCGCTCCTTGGAGTTGATCGAACAGGTCGTCAATTCGGGGTAGCGGGTATCGGTTCTTGATGGTGAGCTTGTTCAACTCCCGATAGTCAATGCACATACGAAATGATCCATCCTTCTTCTTCACGAATAAGACCGGCGCTCCCTAAGGTGAGAAGCTCGGCCTGATGAACCCTTTACTTATGTAAGACCCATTTCTTTCGAGATGCTTATTAAGGTAAGTAATTTTAACTTAATCATGATGTGATTTTGATATAAAATAATGTTATAGGTGCTGGGTTAGTTCGGATACCTTTAAGAGAGAGTTTAGTGCGAAAAATGCTAAAACGAGCAACCCGGGCCGTGTGAATTAAACCGAGTTGAATTGGAAGACTTAAAATAACATTTGAGATCATTTTGGAAGAACCCGGGGCGGGTTTTAAAACCCGGGTCGTGTTGCAAAAGAAACCCGGGTCGGGTTCTGGAAACCGGGTCGGGTTTTGTGCCGGAGAAGGATTTGGACAATAGAGGGAACACGGGTCGGGCTCTACAGCACGGGTCGTGCTGCAAGCCAACCCGGGTCGGGTTTCCTGACACGGGTCGGGTTTCGTGCCGACCCCACCTCGTTTTAAATGCGATTTCAGCCCTTTTCTTGGAGAACTTTCGATCAAAACTCTCTCTCAAACCCTTGAAACACCCCCAAATCGTGTTAGGACCAAATTGGAAGACTAGAACGCGGAGGATTGAAGTAATTTTCGATATTTAGCTTATTGAAGGTAAGGTGTTCACTTCTATCCCTTTTGAAAGATTGATTTTGGTCAATTGAGTTGGGTTTCGAGTTGTGGTAGAGAACCACCTAAGAATGGTTGGAATTTGAACATATACACTTGTTTAGATGTGTTGAATGCTTCCAATTCCGAGTTTTAATCGTTATGACCATGATTTGAGCTTGAAGGGTTGAAAAACAACATATTCACCTTTGTTTGGTGTAAATATGTTCATGTAGGTGTTAGGAGAACTTGAAGGATCGTTGGAGCTTTTGTGATTCTAGCTTTAATCGTATAAATCTTTAAACAGGTGAGTGATTTCTTCGGTTTGGGGTTTTTGAAACCCTAACTTTGATTTCGTGATTTCGTTATATATTGTTATATATGTTGATAGTAGATTGCTAGTGGATGCCTTTAGAGTTATTGGTGAGAGTATTGTCTAGTTTCTACGGTTGAATGAGTAGAACCGCAGAATTGGGGATTTCGGTAAATATTGAGTTGATATTTACCGTTTATACTCCTTTTTCCTCTTTTGATTTATACATCTTTGAGATAGATGTTATTGATATGATTGTGTATCTTGGAGAATTGATTTAGACTATGGTGTCATAACCAAGTCTAGCGAACAGGAGCCCGGTACGCGAAATTTGGGGTTTCCACATACTGAGCCAATATAAGGTGAGTAACTATAATTCATTCTTATGATTGAATTGTGAATTAACAGGTTGCTATATATTTTTAATTGGTTGAGATAACCAAATTTACAAACTGAGAAATAAGAGTTATATATATTGTAGTATGTAATATGTATGTTGTACATATATGTGTTTTATTTTGATATTGCGGTAGCTAGAGTTAGAGAGGTTCTGTTATCTGTGGATAACAAGAGACGAGTTATAATCTATATTGAGTATAAAAGTAGACTACATGTTAGAATGAGTGAGTTAAAGAGTCTTTGAATTTGATTACTACAATCATGATGGTTGTTCTAATTGAGTATAAGAGTAGAGTATATGATGTAGAGGTTAAGTTAAAGAGCCTTTGAGTCAAATTGTTATAGTTATGAGAATTTCATATTGTGTATTGCTAATTGTGAAAATGAGTACTGTTGAGAATGTGATTGAGTTTACAAACAGTACTGGTTATGGTACTTATTGATGAGTTGATGTATATTAATAATTAGCTGGCATTGTAAGCAAAGGTGAATTGCAGGTTTCAGCTAAAAGAAGGAGGTGCTTACTTGCTAATGAGAATAGCAAGAGAGGAGAATGAGAATGTTCATGGAGAAACACATGTGGATTATATTGGAGATTACTCACTAAGCTTTATAAGCTTACACCTGAGTGTTTTGTTGTTTTGCAGGTAATTGTAGCTGTGATAGGGGAAGGCATGTGATAAAGAGATATGGACAAGTTTAGAGCCTGTCCTTAGCTGAAGTAGATTTAATTGTAACACTTGGTCATATATTTTGTAAGGACCTTTTTCAGTAATTATTGTAATGATAACATCTTGATCCTTGGTTTGAGTGCAAATATACCCAATTAAATATGTAATTGTTTGAAAATTTTTGGGTGTACTTTGTATGAGAAACCGGGTGTTACAAGTTGGTATCAGAGCATGGTTTAAGTGAACTAGGTCTTTGAGTATAGAGTCCTAGACTTGAACCGAGAAGAGAGAGCCCCTATCACATGCTTGGAAAAAGATACTACTGCAGATGTTAGTGTATGAGTTAAGTATAACTATTCTGTTATATTATTATTTGTTGTTTTCTGTGTGTAAATACAGATATGGAGTCAGATGAAGGATGAGTTGAGAAATTGGTAAGAGCCGGTTGGACCAATAGTGGATGATGAGACGAGATTTTGACTGATATGAGATATCAACCAACGAGAAGAAAAGAAATTCAGCTAATTATGAGATTTTAACTGAATATGAGATGAGATTCTGTTGATGGCAAATTTCCCGATGATGATGAGATGTTAAGATGAGATCCCGGTCGAGGCAAAATTCTAACTGATGATGAGAAAGAGTTTGAGCATATGTTGAGCATGAGCTAAGAGTTGAGATATGTGAGTGTAGCTGAGTACACTCAAGATTTGAGAACCGCAGTACGCAAGGTTCAACTAATGAGGAGACGAGATTTTGTTGCTATGAGGTATGCAAGTAATTTTACTTAACATGTTAGCTGTAACGTGTCGCGCATGTTTAATTGTTGGTAATACATGTAATAGAATATGTATAAAATATGTAGACACGTAAAAGATCAATTGAGATTACATGTATTGTGGTTATAAAATGTAGTAATCGGCATTGAGATGAGAATCTCATTTCCATTTGAAGTAATGTTTACATATCACATAACGAGTGCTTTGTGATTGTATATAACTGAGATTATAAGTGGTTTCTTGACGAGTACTTAACAACCTTAGAGAAGTGTGTATAAAGAGTATATACATGGTAAATATATATATATATATATATATATAAATTTTGATATTGTATATATAGTGTTTGTTGTTTCACAGATGTGACGAGACTTTTATGTACAAGTACTTTGTGGTTGAGACCACATGTTTTGTGGGGCCACATGACTAGTACTGGTGATTGATCAAAATAAATGGCTGGGATAGCCAAAAGAGTATGAGTTGAGAAAGACGGTGAGTGTGTAGTTGATTGCACATAATAACTGATTATGAGTTGACATACTGAGAATTGAACTGTGTGGTTTGGAATTGTCACAGAATGAGATATTTGTGACAGTGTTATCAGAAGACACTTGAGTAACCACATAAAGAGTACCTTGTGGTTATAATTGAGAGAACCTAGAGTGGTTCATCTAGGCCTTATTGGCTTAGAGATTGAGCTAGTTACTGAGTAAATGTGGTTGAGACCATATATTTTGTGGGACCATATATCGAGTAAAGTGGTTGAGACCACATATTTTGTTGGGCCACATAATGAGTAAATGTGATTGAGACCACATATTACGTGGGTTACATATTGAGTAGCTGAGGTTGAGACCACATATTTTGTGGAAGCACATGACGAGTATCTTGTGGTTAGAGCATTGATGATCTTTGTGACTCAAACGAAAGGAGGAGTGACGGCGAGTCTATATGACTCGAGATCGTAAGGGAGAATTGCTAGAGTTAAAGAGAAGATGGATTGAAATCAAAGAACGGTATGAGATACCGTGAGATTGTGTTGAGTAGTAAGTTTTGACGATGGTACGAGATACCATAAGTTGAGCTGGAATAGCACTACAGTGTTGTGCTTGTGTGTAGACAAGCATGTACTATGAGATGATACCGTAAATAATACTGTTGAGAAGTGTTGTTGTGAGTAAGCATGTTTATCATGTAGTCGTGTTGAGTATGTGTGAGATTTCTTACATGTTGAACGAAATACAGTTTTATAATTATATAATGAGAATATATGAGTTAAAAGAGAAAGAAAGTAATTGTGGTTGTGATTGATAGGATTAGTTCCTTAGCAATCAAACCAATTACTGCCAGTGAAATAAATGTGTGAGTATAAATATGACAAAACTATTTATTTGTATGAGACGATGAGTAATAAAATTTGCTATAATAATCTTGAATTATTTCTTGAGATTAATGAGTAAATCGAATGAATTAGAAATTGAGATGATAATGACAGAGAAATGGCAAAAGGAAAAATCCTTACTGATGACGTATCAGGAGGAATATAAGCAGTTGTGTTGATAAATTATTTGAGAATAAATTATCGAGTTTGATATAGATCTAATGATTATCGATTGAGTGAGAGCATGATGTAGATTGTCCACATAAGAGATGATATAGTAAGCGAGTACATTGTGAGAAACAACATGAGGTATGCTGTTGAACTGAGATAAAAAGGAGTTAATTGGTGGAAGATTGTTAGTTGTATATTGGGTAAAAACCTAATATGTGTGATGAGGAGGGAACAGAGATGAATGTGTTTTCAGAGAAGTTGAAGTCGGTTGTAGTGATGAGACAACTGAAACGGATTTTGTGTGATTAAAGTGTCGAGAGATAAATAACAAATTCAGAGGAGACGTGAGTGAAACTCAAGATAGTTTCTAATATTTTGTTATTTCTGGATTTTTATCCTAGTATTTATGAGCTATGTTGATGAGAAATCAATTATTCACATGTTGCAATATGAGAAGTAAATTAAGAGAGAATGTGAGCTTGGAATCGGTGAGACCGCTTTCTTTATTGAGTTAGAGTAAACCATTTTAAGGAGATTGGAAATGAAAGTTGAATCTCAACTAATTATTGAGATTAGTGTTATAGAAAGAGTGGATGGTACGCTGAGAATATGACTCGATGTGAATCATAGATATAGGTATGTGTAAGTGATGATAGTGATTGGAGTATCACTTGAAGAGTGAGGTGAGATACACTGGTGTCGATGAGGCTATAACTAAGATTTGTGTCCGAAAGAGTGAGAATGAAAATGGTGATAGCCAATATGGCTATAAATATCATTGTATGAATAAGATAGTGGGTGTTGAGATCTTGCAAAAAGAGAAATTGAACGACAGAAATTCTAAGGGTAATGTGAATTGAGGAAGCTTGGGTTCCATGGTTATATTATGAGTAAACGAAATGTGACAGTATGTACGTGACATATAAGATGAAGAGATGAAAACATCGCTACCATATGTGGTGTATGATTGCGTGGTAAGATGGTGGTATAGACCTTACCTATTCTAAGAGATTTCGAGGACGAAATCTTTTGAAGGAGGAGAGAACTTGTAAGACCCATTTCTTTCGAGATGCTTATTAAGGTAAGTAATTTTAACTTAATCATGATGTGATTTTGATATAAAATAATGTTATAGGTGCTGGGTTAGTTCGGATACCTTTAAGAGAGAGTTTAGTGCGAAAAATGCTAAAACGAGCAACCCGGGCCGTGTGAATTAAACCGAGTTGAATTGGAAGACTTAAAATAACATTTGAGATCATTTTGGAAGAACCCGGGGCGGGTTTTAAAACCCGGGTCGTGTTGCAAAAGAAACCCGGGTCGGGTTCTGGAAACCGGGTCGGGTTTTGTGCCGGAGAAGGATTTGGACAATAGAGGGAACACGGGTCGGGCTCTACAGCACGGGTCATGCTGCAAGCCAACCCGGGTCGGGTTTCCTGACACGGGTCGGGTTTCGTGCCGACCCCACCTCGTTTTAAATGCGATTTCAGCCCTTTTCTTGGAGAACTTTCGATCAAAACTCTCTCTCAAACCCTTGAAACACCCCCAAATCGTGTTAGGACCAAATTGGAAGACTAGAACGCGGAGGATTGAAGTAATTTTCGATATTTAGCTTATTGAAGGTAAGGTGTTCACTTCTATCCCTTTTGAAAGATTGATTTTGGTCAATTGAGTTGGGTTTCGAGTTGTGGTAGAGAACCACCTAAGAATGGTTGGAATTTGAACATATACACTTGTTTAGATGTGTTGAATGCTTCCAATTCCGAGTTTTAATCGTTATGACCATGATTTGAGCTTGAAGGGTTGAAAAACAACATATTCACCTTTGTTTGGTGTAAATATGTTCATGTAGGTGTTAGGAGAACTTGAAGGATCGTTGGAGCTTTTGTGATTCTAGCTTTAATCGTATAAATCTTTAAACAGGTGAGTGATTTCTTCGGTTTGGGGTTTTTGAAACCCTAACTTTGATTTCGTGATTTCGTTATATATTGTTATATATGTTGATAGTAGATTGCTAGTGGATGCCTTTAGAGTTATTGGTGAGAGTATTGTCGAGTTTCTACGGTTGAATGAGTAGAACCGCAGAATTGGGGATTTCGGTAAATATTGAGTTGATATTTACCGTTTATACTCCTTTTTCCTCTTTTGATTTATACATCTTTGAGATAGATGTTATTGAGATGATTGTGTATCTTGGAGAATTGATTTAGACTATGGTGTCATAACCAAGTCTAGCGAACAGGAGCCCGGTACGCGAAATTTGGGGTTTCCACATACTGAGCCAATATAAGGTGAGTAACTATAATTCATTCTTATGATTGAATTGTGAATTAACAGGTTGCTATATATTTTTAATTGGTTGAGATAACCAAATTTACAAACTGAGAAATAAGAGTTATATATATTGTAGTATGTAATATGTATGTTGTACATATATGTGTTTTATTTTGATATTGCGGTAGCTAGAGTTAGAGAGGTTCTGTTATCTGTGGATAACAAGAGACGAGTTATAATCTATATTGAGTATAAAAGTAGACTACATGTTAGAATGAGTGAGTTAAAGAGTCTTTGAATTTGATTACTACAATCATGATGGTTGTTCTAATTGAGTATAAGAGTAGAGTATATGATGTAGAGGTTAAGTTAAAGAGCCTTTGAGTCAAATTGTTATAGTTATGAGAATTTCATATTGTGTATTGCTAATTGTGAAAATGAGTACTGTTGAGAATGTGATTGAGTTTACAAACAGTATTGGTTATGGTACTTATTGATGAGTTGATGTATATTAATAATTAGCTGGCATTGTAAGCAAAGGTGAATTGCAGGTTTCAGCTAAAAGAAGGAGGTGCTTACTTGCTAATGAGAATAGCAAGAGAGGAGAATGAGAATGTTCATGGAGAAACACATGTGGATTATATTGGAGATTACTCACTAAGCTTTATAAGCTTACACTTGAGTGTTTTGTTGTTTTGCAGGTAATTGTAGCTGTGATAGGGGAAGGCATGTGATAAAGAGATATGGACAAGTTTAGAGCCTGTCCTTAGCTGAAGTAGATTTAATTGTAACACTTGGTCATATATTTTGTAAGGACCTTTTTCAGTAATTATTGTAATGATAACATCTTGATCCTTGGTTTGAGTGCAAATATACCCAATTAAATATGTAATTGTTTGAAAAATTTTGGGTGTACTTTGTATGAGAAACCGGGTGTTACAACTTAGCAGTTCGTTTAGTTGGCTGGATAATTCTTGCATTTCTGCCGGGGCTAATCGGTAAGGTGCTTTTGCTACCGGGGTGGCTCCTGGAATCAAATCGATTCTGAACTCGACTTGTCGTGCGGGTGGTACTCCTGGAAGGTCTTCTGGGAACACATCAGAAAAGTCGCAGACTTCGGGGATTTCTTTGATGCTCTTTACTTCTTTCTTCTCATCAACAACATGGGCTAGGAAGGCATGGTATCTTTTTTGTAGGTATTTTCGGGCTTTGATGCAAGACACGATTCGGAGGCTGGTACTGGGTTTATCACCGTAGACAACAAAGGTCTTATCATCCGGCAGATGAAGTCGGATTCCTCGTTCGTAACACATGATGTTGGCATGATGGGGAATTAGCCAATCCATACCAACAATCACGTCAAAACTTCCTATTTTAACAGGCATTAAATCGATTTGAAAAGAGTGATCATCCAGGGTAAGTGTGGAGCCTATGTATATGTCGTTTGTGCTTTCTGTTTTGCCATTAGCCATTTCTACTGTAAATGTTTCATTGAGTGGTTGTGGTTTTTGTTTTAATGAGTATTTAAACTCGTGGCTTACGAAACTCCTCTCCGCACCGCTATCGAATAGTATACAGGCATATGAATTATTGACGAGGAACGTACCGGTAACCACGGTAGGATCCTCCACCGCTTCCGCGCGTCCCATAGGTAGGAATCTTCCATTTCTTCCAACGTTCTTTGTCTTCGGACAATCGCGCTTAAAAGGCCCCGTCTCACCACAACCATAGCAAGCTTGACTCACCCCAGCATTAGAGGCTTGGGTGGCTTGTGGAACTGGTGCCCTGCAGAAACGGGCGGTATGACCCTTCTTGTTACAGTTCGAGTAGTGCATTTCTCTACAGGCTCCAGTATGGTGGAAATTACACTTGTTGCACTTGGGTAGTGTCCCATTATATTGCTGGGTTGCTGTTGGGGTAGTCGAGACAGTGGCTGCATGGACTGCCACAATTTGTTGTCTCTTGGCAGTTTCTTGGTTAGGCTGATTCCTCCCCCTATTCCAGGGTTTTCTTTTGTGGTCCTTCTCTCTTGGTTGATCAGTTTTAGGGGTCATGGTGCCCTGGCGAATCCCATGGTCGACTAATCGTTGGGCCAGTCGTTTGGCACTGTCGAAAGTGGCGGGGATTGCCGCTTCTACATTCCCCTGAATCAGAGGAGATAGCCCCCAGATATAACGTTCCACTTTCACAGATTCTGGTGTGACCATAGTAGGGCAGAGGGTTGCCAGGTCATTGAATCGGTTCGTGTAGGAGGTCAGATCTGAACCTTTCATGGTAAGGTTCCACAACTCTTGTTCTAGCTTTTGGATCACCCTTCTGGGACAGTATTCTTTCATCAACATGGTCTTCAGTTCTTCCCAACTCATCGAGTTGGCCACGGGAAGTGTTAGAGCCTTAATGTGGCCCTTCCACCGGGACATGGCCGTCTCGACAAAGGTACAAGCGGCGTATTTGACTTTAAATTCCTCGGGGCATGCGGAGATATCAAAGATTGATTCTGTTTTCTCAATCCATCTCGTGAGAGCAAGGACACCGCCAGTACCATGGAAAGTCACTGGTTTGCAATTCGCGAAGTCCTTGTAAGTACATACTCGCGATTGGTTTGATGTTTCTCCATTTGTAGAGTCGTTGGTGCCATTTCTGCTCCCGTTGCCATTCGTCCCATTTGAGTTTATCTAAGCGATAGCAGCTGCTACTGCGGCAGTAACAGCAGCTTGGAAAGTGGCTGAGTCCATCATGGGTGGCTCGGGAGTTGCGATCGGTGCGCGTCTAGCGTTTCTTCGACGGGGTAGCATATTTCTGCCACAAGGATTCAAGATTTGACGTTGGTTAGTTCTTGGTAAGGGTTATCAAAGTACGGTGTTTCTATTATACGTTTATGTCGACTATGTAGTGATAGGGGTATAATGGGTGCATAAAGAATCTAGATGTATGGTTCTATAGTATCACAAAATACTCGTATAGTATTTTTGTTTTATGTTTTGTTCTAGTGTTTTTCTTTGTACATGGTTCTTGGTAAGTCTTTAGAAGTTGTTATAAGTAAGGTGATTTCTAAGGGGTATGAGATTTATGTAAGAGAAAATTCTAAGTGTACGACTTCGTAGTATTCATAAAATACTCCTGTAGTATTTTAACTCTATGTTTAGTTATATAGTGTCTTAAAATACTCCCATAGTATTTTAACTTTATGTTTAGTTACTTGGTTATTGGTAAGTGTTCGGACTTGTTGTTCGCCACGACTATTCCTAAGTATACGTTAATCATATCTTGGACCAATACAGTTGATCAGGCTCTATTTATCCAAGATATAATTACCAAACACTTAGGTCTATCCGTACTGTTCAACTCACCTTTTCACTTTTGTATGTTTTCGTTATGATATCATTCTAGTATGTATGTATGTACTTATACTTTTATAAAAATTATCGTCGTAATTTAAAAGTATACTTGTACGAAAATGTTTTCGAGAGTTTCAGTCCCATTGTATTTATAGTTGTATATCTTTAAATGGATTGATATACTTAGTTCACTATAAACAATGCTCTGATACCAATGTGTCACACCCTCAAACCGTATTGGCGGAATAGTTTAAGGGTGGATGACTTCATGAACAATATCATAACAAAGTTGAACAATAGTGAATTCCAAGCACACAACCATCATTTAATCAATTGCAAATGTTACAAAGTTTACTTGTTTCATGTTTCAAATACAATTGAAATGATATCAAAAATAGACAAAAATGACGTCGTAACGTCCCATCTTGTAGCGCCTGAATTTACCTTAACAGTTTCCTGAGAATACAAGTAGTTGAAAAAGTGTCAACAATTAAGTTGGTGAGTTCAGAAGATTTTTGTATAAGAAATGTCCTTTGTTTGTATACGATAGTGTTGAAAACCAATAAAATCCAATATTTTCTCATAAAATGTTCAAGTCTTTAAATCCCAAAGACTAAAATGTAATTATGTAAACTGTAGTGTAACTTTCGTTGAAATGTATATTTCCACGTAAACAATTTATGAAAATATTAAGTTGATTATTTTACCATGTGAGATACCATATAACCATACTGTGACTAGTTGGCCTGCTGCGACGTTCTTCAGGCGTCGAAATGTTAGACATTTGGACACCTTAGACCTGCCGGTCAAGCTGTAGCTAGCAGCTCAGGTGCGGGGTTGTCAAGCCCCGTATAGATCTATACTCAAATATCGCGCTCTCTTACCGAGACTCTGGTTATAAAAGTTCAGGACTTATAGTAGGTACTTGTAAAAGTACTTTGAAGATTCATCTCACAAAAATGTATGTATTCCAATCAACTTGTTTACGTACGATTTGTATATAAAAACTCTTGAAATTATCCATTATCATTTTTCCCATGATAATATAGTAATGTTTAATAATTATATAATTTTATATAATTATTTTTGTCAAGTTTAAGCGTCAATATAACCTGGTGTTCATAAACTATTCCTATAATAGTCTATTTTTAGTAATTGCGTCGTAATAACCTTATTTTTACGAACGATATCGAAATGACTTATTCAAAAGATTATAAATATCATCTTTTTGAGGTAATTCTTACAAAAATGTGTAATAACTTGATTATAACCATTTTTGCTAGAAAATAGTGCCTTTATTTATAAAAACGTAATTTTTACTAGTTTTCGTTTTTATAACGTTTTTACCCAAGATCTAGTATCTTTGTACACATTATTTGTAGTTTTTGTAACTTTTACACAACTTCATATGTCAAAGTATTCATAATGTAAGGATCTATTCATATTTCATGCCAAGTTCACCTTTATAACATTTTTGTCCAAGATCTAACATTTTTACACACTATAATTATAGTCTGGTAACTTTTATACAAACATATTATGTATCATTATGAACACCTTACCAAGATCTATCCATACTTCATGTCAAAGGTATTTTTACACAAATACAACTTTATGAACTTGTATAAAACATCATATATAGCATTTAAACATATATAAACTTGAATAAAACAACATTTATAGTAAAGGAACTTGTATTCTCCCCCAAAAAGGTTTGAAAATAGGAAAATGAGGGGTATGAACTCACCTTGAGTGGTAGATCTTAAGGTTTCTTGGTAGGAGGTGGAAGACTTTGGTTCTAGGACCCGGAGGACTCTTGGATAAAGCTATTATCCAATGGATTTTCGTGAGTATGTGTGTGTAAAAGAGTAAATGAAAGTATTTAGAACTTAAATCACTAGATGATCATAACTTACCAAGGATACTTGCAAGATCTTTGAAGATGATGAAGTTTGGAGCTCAAAGACCCTTGGACAAAAACTAATATCCAATGGATATGGATTGATGTTAGTGTGTGTAAAAGGTGTAAACTTGTGTTATGTTGTTTAAAATCAAAAGATATGTGAAGCTTACCTCTTAAGCTTGTGAAATGAGCTTGAAAATGGAACTTGAAAATGGAGATGGTGATATGGGTTTGGAGCCGTGAGCAAGGAGGGAGAAGAGAGAAATGGGATTGGTGAAATGTGCTAGTTCCAAATGAATGCTATGTTTGGTTCTTGGAAGTATAAGCTTTGATTTTTCTAATTATAAAATTATAGCCTTTTAAGGCCTAATATTATAAAACTAAAAAGAACGATTTTGGTGTGATGGCATGTCCCCCATGGGGCTGCCGATTTGGGGAGGGGGGTTGGGGTGGGGTGGGTTAGTTTTTATAAAATAGCAATGTACTTATATAAAATGTGTGATTTTTATAAAATAGTAAGACGTTTTAGTTAATTTTTATGCGTTTTTGACGAAACGAAGTTCTAAATAATTATTTTGTATAAAAACATTGTCAAACATTTATTTTGATTGAAATAAAATTCGTTGGGTGTCGGAATACGCGTTTAAGCGCAGTATTCTTCCGATTTCGCGAATTTCGGCATTTTACCGGAAATTGCATTTAGCTTTGAAATTAAATACCAGATACTATTACGTCACTTATCATATGAATTGTTATTTCATATATGATGTTTAAGGCACCATATTATGAAATTTGAGTCCAAACCCTGTGTACATTTATCCGTTCACAACGGTTTCATCGTTATAACTCTCACATATGAACTCCGTTTTCGACGTTCTATATATCCACAGTTTCGTATTTACGAGTAGATCGTTTTATGAATATTATTATTCTCAAAATAATAATTGTACGATTATCGAAATTTTACGCTACAATAGTTTGATGTTCGCATTTTCGACTTTTAATCGCTAATTGTTTTGATTTAGCATACGTAATACTAAAATGTTAATAATTCATTGCAAAAGTCATGGAAAATAACTTTTCAACATATAGGTTGACGTACGCTTCGTTTGACTATAGTTGACTTTTGTTGACCAAAATTTACAATTGTCACACAATGCATATGAAATGAAAGCCACACTACTTAAAGATCATATGGAAGGATGAATTCAAATATTGAACACCCATTTCTTATTTGTAAGCCCGCCTAGAGTTTTGATTTGTGTAACTCCTGTGGGAACATGGTGTAAATTCCCACGAATCCCAGCTACGTATTTTAGGATTTAAGGGGGTATATTTAATTATTTGTGAATAATTAAATTTTGAATATAAGAGTGTAGAATATTTGAATAGAAATTTTAAGGGTGTAAATAATATTTAAATAAATATTATGATGGCTTGATGGGGTAAATAATATTTAATTAATATTCAAGTGTTATTAAAAGGGTTTTGTGACATTTTAAATAAATTTGAGGGGTTAAATGTAACTTAAGTATTTAAATTATGTCAAACATGGAAATTATAAAAGTCGAGATCGGTAAAGTGAAGATTTTGAAAGATAAATTGTTATAATGGGCAAAGGTGTGACAAGGAATGTTCAAGGGGTGTTTTAAAAATCTAGAAAGGACCATTGTTTTTAGTTAAAATCGGGCTTGGGGGGCAAAAGTGACAAGTTCACAAAGTTTGGGGAACAAAGTGTAAAATTCATAAATTTTGCATAAAAGTCAGGATTTCCAACAAAAGTATTGATAGCTTCAACCAAGCCTTTATCTTCATCGAATTTGGTTTCCTTCATGATGTATACAAGCATACATGTTGTTTTGGTACCAAAAAATAAAAAAGGAGAAATTGATAGAGAGAAAGACAGAGACAGTGGGAGAACGCGGACGGGAAAGAGAAGGAAAATAAGGAAGATGATGGGATCTTTCTATATTGTTGTTGTACATCGATTAAGTAACATAACTAACCTTGCCTTAGTCTTGAACCGATTACACAACCCTTACACGCTACCATGCATTCCCAAAACCGAAAAAACAGTTTAGTATTTCGATTTGGAGTCTTGGACGTGTAAGAGCCTTTGAGCTTGATTTTATTGGTTTTTCTTACTGTGAAGAACTTCATTTAGAGTACCTTACTTCCGGTTACGTGTTATGGTGGAAAACTCTCCTAAAAACCCCATAGCGGGAATTTCGTTCTTGCTATGTTTCAGAATTGTTCATGACGTTTTAGGAAGGTATATTGTGTAGACGTTTTAGGAAGGTATATTGTGTACCTCCTTCATTGATATTCTTAAAACTTGTATTAGACCTTATTAACCATTCGTATATTGTGTAGATGTCTAGAACCCGAAAATCTTAGGAGTTAAGACTGGCCAGCCATCCTTTTTGCGACTTGTTCTTTGTTGTCCAGAACATTTGTATACATTATAATGGCTTCTAAATGCATCCATGGTTGTCAAGAGTCTGATACCCTATCCTCATGCTAGCTTTAATGCTCCTGAACGCTTTATATCTCTCGAAAACCTTAAATCGGTCAATTCTTTTTGTTTATGTATTTCGAAATCGTTTGGTGTGTCCCAGTGCCTTGTCTTTCTAGTTAGAAGTAGTAATATACTCCATTTATTGTTTATATTCTTGTGATGGACTAGAACATATAAAAACAACCAAGTTCTAGCTTGGTTTTGTCATGATGCTGTATAAACCGAGAAGACATCAACCTTCTCTGATTTTGTATCCGATGTAGAGAAAAATTAGGGTTAAATAGGGGGGAATAATTAAAGAAAAGATTGTTGACTTTAGAGTTTTAGTATTTAAATAGAAAGTGGTTCTTTTAGGTTATTAATTCATAACCTAAATATTAATACATAAACTAAAAGTAAATATATTTATGTTTAGGTCACTTGGGAGCTAACTAGAGTGTGTGATGAGTTAGAGGAAATTAACATATACTAAAAGTAAGGGTTTTACTTTGCTGATTTATGTGGTCTAACGGCTTACTATATGTATTATACGTTAAGTCTATAGTATATTATGTTGGAAATAAGCTCATACTCACAACAAGTTAGTGACTTTCGATAATTGACAAGGTCCTTTTGGCTTACACGCAAGACATGATTTAAGCATAAAACGACAGTAGGAAAACTCGAGAGACTAGTTTATTAAAATGTCACATTATGGTGAGTTAATTAGAAACTAAAGAAACTAAGAAGGTCTAAGTGTAATTATGTTGGAATTGAATTAGTTAGTATTTATCCTTTGGATTAAGAAAAAAATTGATTAAAAATCAAGATAATCACTAGAAATTCAACCTAAGGGCCAATTTACTAGGTGGAACACGTTTTCCTCAGGTCACCTCCCCTCTCTCTCTCCTGACTTATTGATACCCACGACCTCCGCCAGCACTCCTAGTGTGCTAGGGTTTTCATTTTTACGTTTTTACCTTAAGTACATTTTTTTATATTATGCATACTAATGCAAAAAATATACTTATACCCAAAAAATGTTTAATTGACGACCATATTTACGTTTTCAAGAAATGTTATATCTTCAAATACGTTTTTACTTGTTTATATAGTTAAAAACATAAAAGAGCGCATTTAGATTTTATATAATGGTGAAAAAGTGATATTATTAAAATATTTTGTTTACGTTTTTAAAAGTATAAATACATTTTTATATTTTTAGAAATATAGATAATTTTTAGAAATATTAATATTTTTTAGAAGTATAAACACGTACTTTTAAGTTGTTAATAATATATAAACACATATGTAAAGATTTATGTGGTATATTCCAGGTGTTTTAAATGTTAGTCGAAAACTATCACTCATTTTTTTCTCATAAAATGAATAAAGATTTATGTGGTATATTCCAGGTGTTTTAAATGTTAGTCGAAAACTATCTGGTGTACCCACTACTTGACCACTAGTTGATCAACCTCATGGAGGTCAAGGGTTTAAAGTGTCATCAAATCCAACGTACAATTGTAACATATATGATACGCTTTATATTTTCTAAAATTGATTATGTAGCCAAATAGAGATGAGAAAACAAATGGGTTGTATGGTTATGATTGGACTAGTACTGATGGCAATAATCGGAAGGCAAAGGTAATGGGCAGATGAAGGTGTCAACACTCCTTTTGCTTAGCTTAGGAAGTGGTTGTCAATCACTTTTCTAAAGCTCTTCTCTTTCTCTCTAAGAGTAATCATTTTGAACTACCAATCTTCCAATATTAAGAAAATTCATATATATATATATATATATATATATATATATATATATATATATATATATATATATATATATATATATATATATATATATATATATATATATATATATCTATATCTATATTATAAAACGTATTGGGCCAATGTACAAGTCTAAAGCAGTCAACACAAAAGTTACAACACCTTTTATGCACAAAATCGACGGCAGTTTCTCATCCTGTAACTTCCCACTATCTCTGTAACTTCCCACTATCTCCGCATCTCTCAACCTCTCATGTTCCCACTATCTATATAACTTCTCACTATCTCCATGGTTTCTCATCCTATAACTTCCCATTATCTCTGTAACTTTCCACAACCTCCCATGTTCCCACTATCTCTGTAACTTCCCACAACCTCCCATGTTCCCACTATCTCTGTAACTTCCCACTATCTCCACATCTCTCAACCTCCCATGTTCGTTGTGTTGACTGAATCAAATGGAACCGTCAAAAAACTCCCCACGTCCCCCCTCTTCTCCCACTCCATCTTCAACCTCCCATCTCCTCTCAACTCCTTCTTTCTCTCGGATGTCTGCCTATATAAAGAGAGGGAGACCCCTCTTCAGCCACTCTTTTTTCCTCTCTCTCTCAACGACACTCACACACATCCTCTCTCTTTCTCTCTCCCTCTCTAATTTCGTGTCACTCACTCTGTCTTTTGTTTGTATAGGTCTCTGTCACCTACATTTGCAATTATATTATATATATTGAATATTGTTTGCAAGTTTTAAGGTTCTATTTTTCTCATTTCCACAGATAGGAGGGCGGAAATTGGAAGAAGAGGAAGAAGAAGAAGAAGAAGAAGAAGAAGAAGAAGAAGAAGCACCAGGAGCGTCGGAGTTTGTTTGTGGTTCGTTACCATTTGCGGTTCTGTTCATATCTGCTTCAACATTATGCTAATTTATTACTAATTGTTGATTGGGATATTGAATTTAGGGGCGGCGTCAGATCTTCAAAAGGGGGCACCTTTACATGACAAAAGGACTCTAGAGTTGATTCTCGATAAACTTCAAAAGTAAGTATCGTAGGCTAATATTCAAAACTATGCTTTGTTTGGGTTAAAGCTTTTTCGATATGTAAATTTGCAATGGTTAATTGTGGCAGAAAAGATACTTATGGGGTTTACGCTGAGCCAGTTGATCCTGATGAGCTTCTTGATTATCATGATGTGATCAAGCACCCAATGGACTTCGCTACTATGAGGAAAAAGCTTGCGAAAGGAGCGTATTTAACTTTGAAAGATTTTAAGGTAAGTTTATTTTGTTTTTCCTTATTTTTACTGAATTCTTTCGCCTTTTATGTCAATTCTTGAGAGTATAGTTGGCTTCTTTTTCATGCATGCAGAATGACGTGTATCTAATTTGCACAAATGCAATGCAATACAATGCACCAGATACAATCTACTATAAACAGGTATTCAGTTTGGAGGTTCACATGTTCCCTTTTGTTTCACCATTTTGTTCATTTTATTCTCACCACTTTAACAATTTGGGAAGGCAAGAAGTTTGTTTATTCAGTATTCCGTTGGCTTTATCCTGGTGAAATTCAGTTTTCGGTACAATGATATATACTTTTTAATTTGGGTTTTTTCCCTAATTATTTATATATTATTTAACATAGTTTTTGATTTCAGGTTAAGGGTTGATGTTGATTTCGGATTTTGATACATGATTATCAAAAAACCGTTTCGATTATGTTACAATAATGAGCCAATGAGGCAAGATTGAAAAATTATTCTTAACTTGGAGACCTTTCTGGTACACAAAGAGGAACTAAGGAAACCAACTTGAGTTTTCACTTTTGACTTTTGGTTCTTGACTTGGATACCTGGTAAGTACGAGTTCTTGAATTTATTATTCAGTTTCTGAAACTACTGCTGTTTGAAATATCGGTTTAACCCGGTAATATAGGTTCTTCATCTTGTTCTTCACAAAAGTCTCGAACTTACTAAAGGTACTTTTCAAATTTCGTTTATTCTTTTCAAACTTGCACTTAACTTGTTTGATGATATGCCTCAATCATTTCAGGAAGAAAGAACCTTTCACAACATTGAAGCTTTTTTGTGGTTGTTTTTCATTATTTAACGAGAACACTGATAAACCTTTTTCCTAGAGGATATTTGGGATATTTATCAAAATTCGATATGATGAATAATAAAATGATTCATGGTGATGATGGAGAAAAGAAATCAAGAAAAGACCAACATGAGTTTATAGGAAGAGCATCTTGGGGTCTGTTGGTGGGCTTTCTAACTTTTTTAACTTGTTTCTTCTGCAAACCTCAAGTGACATTTTCTTCATTCATAAGCTAATTCTCCATATTTTGGTAAGGATTTTGATGTTATCTGTAGACTATTCGTCGCTTTATATTGCAAATTTCACTATCTTCAAATGATTATTCAATAAAACTTACGTAAATAGGCTTTGAAGAAAACGTTCAAGAAGCTGGACCATGATGTAAATTTACAAGACTTTGTGGGGGCAAGGTTGTCATTAATCCTTGCCAATCTTCTACATCTTTCTTCCCTTCAATTTAGGACATCTAATCTTAGTTTCTTTTGGTTTTGTTGCAAACAGTCAATCAGGTGAGGTCACAAGACACTCCTCTCTTCTACTTTATATTTTAAAAAATTAAATCAAAACTTCTGTTAATAATAATTTTTAATAGTTAATAATATCTTCAGAATTTAAGCAATCATGCAATGATGTTACGATCTCAACTTACTGACTTACATAAACAACTAAGGTATCTTCGAAACCTTTACATATTTAATATTCTGTAATTCTTTTCCTACATTTTTTAGTATGGTTCTTATTTTCCTACAATTTTTATGTATTAGTTATTGGAGTAATCCATACAAGATTGAGAATATTGAACATCTTAAACAGATGGAAGATTCCTTAAGGGAATCACTTGACAGCATTCATACACATAAGGTTTTATAACATTGTACATTTGTACTTTCAGTTTTGTTCTAATTTAGGCATTGTACTTTAGAAAAGCCACCCGATTATAGCATTCAACTTTCAAGAATTTTCTTATTATAGAAGTGAAAATTATAGCTATACTTTGGTAGATTTTATAAAGCACAATCTTGTAATGAGAATAAATGAAAGTACGATGTTATAATAAACAAATCAATTGAAGTACATTGCTATTTCTTGATTTAACCTTAAATGCCTTGTTTTTCCAGGAAAATTTTGGACAACAAAAGCTTATTTCGCTAGATTGCACGAACCAAGTACTATCTCTTTACAAAATTCCAATTTTTCCCTTTCCATCATACATGAAGAATATTTGATTTACAAAAATGTTGCATTACAGTTCCAAAATGGGATGCATTTGCCTCTAATGATGTCCAATACCCAAGAAGATCAAACCTTACCATGGCTTCCTCTAACTTTTATTTTAATTTGAACTCGGGAACGATTTCATTCTGCATATTTTTAGATTGTTTTAGCACCCTATTTAATATTTTTAGTTTTTTTACCATCCTACTTCCCACTTGCCGTTAACTTCCCCACGATGTCGACGATAACTTCCCACTCGCCAATAACTTCCCCACTCGCCGATAACTACCCCACGATGTCGACGATAACTTCCCACTCACCAATAACCTCCCACTCGCGGATAACTACCTACTGGCCGATAATTTCCCCACTCGCCGATAACTTCCCCACTGGACGATAATTTTCTCACTCGCCAATAACTTCCCCACGATGTCGACGATAACTTCCCACTTGTGGATAACTTCTCCACTTGCGGATAACTTACCATTCGCCAATAACTTCCCCACGATGTTGACGATAACTTCCACTCGCCGATAACTTCCCCACAATGTTGACTATAACTTCCCACTCGCCTATAACTTCACCATGATGTCGACGATAACTTCCCACTCACGGATAACTTCCCCACTCGCTAATAACTTCCCCACGATGTCGACAATAACTTCCCACTCGCCGATAACTTCCCCACTCGCCGATAACTTCCCACTCGCCGATAACTTCCTCACTCGCAGATAACTTCCCACTTGCCGATAACTTCCCCACTAGACGATAATTTCCTCACTCACCAATAACTTCCCCACGATGTCGACGATAACTTCCCACTCGTGGATAACTTCCCACTCGCCGATAACTTCCCCACGATGTCGACGATAACTTCCCACTCGTGGATAACTTCCCAACCCGCAGATAACTTCCCACTCGCCGATAACTTCCCCACGATGTCGACGATAACTTCCCACTCGCGGATAACTTCCCCACTCGCAGATAACTTCCCACTAGACGATAACTTCCCCACGATGTCGGCGATAACTTCCCACTCGTGGATAACTTCCCCACTCTCGGATAACTTCCCCACTAGCTGAAAATTTCCCCACTCACGGATAACTTCCCACTCGCCGATAACTTCCCCACTGGACAATAATTTCCTTACTCGCCGATAAGTTTCCCATGATGTCGCCGATAACTTCTCACTCGCTGATAACTTCCCCACGATGTCGCCGATAACTTCCCACTCACTGATAACTTCCCCACGATGTCGTCGATAACTTCCCACTCGCTGATAACTTCCCCACTCGCAGATAACTTACCACGATGTCGCCGATAACTTCCTACTCGCCGACAACTTCCCCACTTGCCGATAACTTCTCACTCGCCGATAACTTTCTCACTCGTGGCTAACTTCACACTCGCCGATAACTTCCCTACTATATGAAAAAAAAAGTTTGTCAAATGGTCCATCTCTCGCAAAAAATTCCTACATTTGGGCAAAACGTTAAATAATTACTTAAATGGTCCAAATAAAGTTTCAAAAAGATATAATGCTATATTAGAATAACTATTGGATGTACATTGTTATTTCTCACATTTAGCACCTGGGGTAAAGAAGCAACAATGTACTTTGATTTTTTTTTTTTTATAATACAACATTGTAAATCTGTCAAAATAACATCATACTTAAAAAATGATATTTTCGAGAAACATATAGACTTTTGGGTTTACCATTAATAGCAACACACAATAGCAATAACAGTTTTTTATTGGGTAGATTCTTCGAAGTGTCGTGTCTTAATCATAAAATCTATCACTAACAATGTCCTAATAATAAAATTTGAAAGTATAGGGTTATAATTAGGTAGATTTTTCAAAGTTTTACAAATACTCTGGAAACCATTACCTTTCAGGGTAGTTTCCTAATTTGCCCTTTCCCCTTCATAGAAATTCATGCTGCTAAGATCCATCTCCATCCTTACAAGGCCATATTGGTAAATAACTTAAAAAGTTATTGGTTGAAAAGTTGTTCATAGGTCAAGATAAGGAACTATAACTCCTAAAAAAGCAGCCAGTTGGCGATCTTTTCTTATAACATTAGGTTTCAAAGATGAATTTTTAAGAACCTGCAATCAATTCAAAGATGAATCTTTAAGAACCTGCACAGAAGTTAATTGATCGATCAAAATCACCTCCATGAAGCATCACTTGACAAGAGGTTTAGGAGTCCATCCTCATTCAGTTCAAAAATAAGGTTATTAGGCATACCTCATGCTAAACTAAACCCCTTCGTAATAATGCCCACTTTGAAATTTCAACTAAATCCATCAATTTATAGTTAAATCACTTCTGCAAATACAACAACAGAATCAGACCTGGATAGTATGTTGTTATTGGCAAAATAGAAAGATGAAGTACCTTGCTATATTTGAAAAAATCCATTTATCAGCCCTTGATTGCTTACTGTTCCATATATGAAATCGTCCCTACGGACATAACTTGATGCATCCCAAACCAACCTATTCGACCACCAAAGACCCATCTATGTCTGCTACTGTTTTTGCTAAAAGTGTAATAAATTATTATTCTCGGATGAAAATTCAAAATCTATAGTACTATCGATTGAGAGTAGAAACGACTAAAATTACAATATGATAGTAGCGATTGGGATTGCATCAATTGAGGGTTGTTGACAACTGCTTTGTATTGCCCTTGGTGGTTACCAATTCAAAACTTTGACCAATTCTGATGGTTAATCGTTGGTGGAGGTGTGGTTGGTAGTTAAGAAAGTTGTGGGTAGTGGGTGAATGAAGTGGAGTTAGTGGCCGGCGGTAAGTCTAATGGTTAATAGTTGGTGGAGGTGTGGTTGGTAGTTAAGAAAGTTACGGGTAATAGGTGAATGAAGTGGAGGTAGTGGCCGGCGGTTTTATCACCCCACACATCTCTCTCCCTCTATAAATACCTCCTGAACTATCATTTATTGCTTTACTTGAGTTTAAGCGTATTGAAGTTTTGTTGTTTAAGATGGTGTTGTGTTGAAGGTTTTACCATATCAAATTCTAAACGGGTACTTTCTTCTGGTTATCTATTATTTCTTTTTTCATTTATTAACTTTATTATAGATTATTTAACTTATAATATCATTTATTATTAGAAAAATTATACTATCGAAAATCTACTTACCTGTATCGGTAAATACACTATTTTCGTCAATGAACAAATGTGTGAATACGTTCGTCAATATTTTACTTTTTATTACCATTTTGCATTTAAAAGTTATATTGGAATGAAATTATTTCTTTTAAGAAGATGTTTTATGTAATATTTGTCAATTGATAAATTATATCGCATAATCTGTTATTGAAAATAATTGTAGAACAATGGATGCTCATACATATGTTGATGCCTTTGCATCACTCTTATTCGTTCATGTGTGCTATCATATTGTACCCGTAAGAGTGCATTTCACTTGGATCGATGTAACATCTAACCGCATGTTTATATTCCTCCTTGATCAATATGCAAGTTTTAAAAGTTATTTGATTTTTTATACACCGTTGGAATTTGTTCTAACATTTGGATTAATAAAATATTATGTGGTCAAATAGAGAAATAAAATGGTAGCGGTTGTCCCTCCAAGATTGATGGGAGTATATAATGGACGTAATCTTGAGGGAATCTTTTCGTACTAAGCCATGTCCTAATAGAACCATCCTTTTATGAGTACCCGAGGTGTGAAGGGTATAGTGTTATTTTTGATGATTGGTTTATCTCTATCGGCGATAACAGAAACCTCTTTCGGTTGCCAAATGGTGTCGGAAGATGGTTTCCGATATATCAGTTAGTGTCATTGATAGGGAGTCTTTTGAATGATAGGACCACACGAATAATGCTCATAGGTAAACAAAAAATATTTATTGTATTTATAAATTTTTAATCAAATATGATAAAAATACACTTATAAATGCAAAATTGGTAGTTACTTTAATGGTAATTGGTTCAGACATAACCATTTTTGAAATCGTTGCTGTTTTAAGCAACGTACTTTTTAAAATATGTTTGTTTTAGCAACTTACTTTTGAAAAAATTAGTGGATGGGAGCAGTAACTGATCCATGGTTTTCTGATTTTTTATTATGGGTTGGTGATGGAAATGAGGAAACAGTGGATGGGAGCTTCATCCGGATACCTGATAACATGGCCATTCCATACACAGGTGGAGGTAACTCACTCGATGCTTTAATTGATGCAGTATTTCCATCTTTGCAATCTAACGGGGATGATTCAAATTTTATCATTTCGAGAGCGATATTGTCAACAAAAAAAAGGTTGATGACATTAATAATAAACTTATCGAACGGTTTTTTGGAGATCAAAAAGTTTACTATAGCTTCTATGAAGCTGATGATGATAAGAATAACTTATATGCTGTAGAATTCTTGAACTCTCAAACTGTTAGTGGTCTGCCCCCTCATTACCTTCGGTTAAAAGTTGATTGCCCAGTGATACTACTATAGAATATTGATCCCTCGAATGGATTATGCAATGGTACCAGGTTGATATGCAGAGCTTTCCAGCGAAATGTGATTGACGTAGAAATAGCCGTTGGCCAACATGCCGACAAAAAAGTCTTTTTGCCATGAATTCCATTATACCCGTATGACGAAGACATGTTCCCATTCAAGCTGAAAAGAAAGCAATTTTCAATTCGTCTTAGTTTCTCTATGACGATCAATAAAGCTCAAGGACAAACAATTCCAAATGTTGGGGTATATTTACCAGAATCGGTCTTTTCACATGGCCAACTTTATGTGGCATTGTCCAGAGAAATATCTCGTGTCAATACAAAGGTATTAGTAAAGCGGGCCAAAAAATTCATTCATGATTGATGCTACACATCAAATGTGGTGTATAAAGAAGTCATATATGATGAATAATGTACAATCGAAATCTTAATCATTTACAAATATCACCATATGTATTTAATATAATGAATTGATGTTTCTTGCAGTGCATAACTATGTATTTGTTCGTCGAGCTTTATCTATCAATGTTCTAATTGAACAAATTTTGTGGATTGTCGTGGGTTATAATTTATACTGTTCAAAACAATACATATTTTCAAATGTATATTTTATTTTGATTCAAGTAAGAACATTTGTGTTCTTGGTACTATTAGTTTGGTTATGTGTATGTGTTTGTATGCCCATGTGGCTATGTGTTAGTTTATTTTGTATTTATTGCATATGTGTGTAGATCAAGCAGAGTAGGATTACAGATTAAACACTCTAAATCGTAAACCTAACTTTACATAATAGACCTTAAACTTTACGTCGTAAATCATAAACCATAAACGATAACCTATAAAGCTGAGCGTTAAAACGTAAACCCTAAATCGCAAACTACAGACGCTAACCCTAAACCGAACATCCTTAACATAAAATGACTAACCTAACCAACCTCGACAGCCCCTCCCCCCCCACTGCCGCCGCATCGCGAATATAACTTAGAGAGACCAAAATTATTTCGAAAAGAAAGCATTTATCACAAACTATTTTTAAAAATGAAGATCTTCACTAAGTTGGCCACATGCTAGCAAAAGTCTGCAAATCGTAATAAAGCTCAGAAATTTATTTTGAAAAATGATGGTTTTTGTTTTTTTATTAATATCATATTCTATGGATTTGACTGTTTGACTATTTTTGGCAGGTGAAGACTGTTTTTATAGATGGCCTGCCAGCTTCATGGGCCGAGGGTCGAGCGCAGGACCTACTAAACAAATATGGGGAAGTGGTGAAAATTGAGCTTGCCCGTAATATGTCTTCTGCAAGATGAAAAGATTATGGATTCATGACATTTGGAACACACGGTTCACTTTAACATGTGCTAAAAGCATTAATAATGAGGAACTAGGAGATACCGATAACAAGGTTACTTTTGTAATTTATCGTCTGGTTTGTAGAATGTTTTTGGAAGGTGTGGAACCTGCCAAAAGAATTGGAATATGTTATGTACTTTCTAGAGGGACAAATGTATTTTATAATCATTATTATTTTAAGGATTAATTGCAAATATGCTAATACTAATTCGATGAACCAACTTCTTTTTCGAATGAAATGACCAAATAATACAGTTAATCGTCTACCCATTACCTCTCTCCCCCCCCCCCCCACCGCCGCCGCATCGCGCGGGGCCGCTGCTAGTATATATATATATATATATATATATATATATATATATATATATATATATATATATATATATATATATATATATATATATGGAAAAAGTGAATGTATTGTTATTATATATATAAGATTGCATGTTAAACCACTGATACGACATCGTGTTATATGTATACCGCTTATTTTTTTATACTCTTGATGGTTTCTATGGAGTTAATTCACCGAAAATCACGTGTAAAAGTTAATTTCATGGATCTAGACACGATATTAAAACTACAACAATTGTAGATGAGTTTTTATAGAGACCTAATGTGTCAAACACGTCATGCTAGAGTCAAAAGAAAGAAAAGGCCAAAAAAGACGAACAGAAAATAAACGAAGAAATAATACGGGAATAAGGAAAGAAGCGGTATACATATAACACGATGTCATATTAAGGGTTTAATATGCAAGCTTATATACATAACAACAGTATATTCACTTTTTCGTATATATATATATATATATATATATATATATATATATATATATATATATATATATATATATATATATATATATATATATATATATATATATATATATATATATATATATATATATTGAAAACAAAACGGCTCCTTATTCATATTTTATTTATTTTTCTACTTCTTATCAATTAAATATTTTGAAACACTTCTAATTAGTTTTTGGACGAATTAAAAAACACTAAGTTTTCAGAAAATTTTGATTTTGATATTATGTTTTTTTTTCCCATTAAGTCATTAAGATTTTCAGTTTTTTCCAATTAAGTCAATATATTTTTAATTTTGTTTCAATTTTGACACCTAAGTGTCATATCAGCATGTCATGTCAGCATAACATTATCAAAAGTTGACATGTCACCATATCATGTTAGATGACAACTTGGTTGACTGGTCAAATAATCAACATTGAAACAAAATTGAAAACACAGTGACTTAATTATGAAAATTTAAATACTTTGTGACTTAATTGAATAAAAATAGTACATTGTTAAAATCGATTTTTTTTAAATTTATTGTGTGTTTTGGAATTTACCTTTTAAAAATGACTTAATGTCATGAGCAATAATATTTCTAAAGATATGGTTTAATACCCTAAAGACGTAAACTTTTCATAATTGATATTCTTCAAAAGTGAATTAAAGTTGGTATGCTACAAATTGGTTGCAAAAGAAAAGTCTATTTTTTAACTACGCAAATTTTGTTGTAAAACAAGTAACGAACGAAGCTAAGTAACTACAAAAGAGTCAGAAAGATGATGCCAATATGGTATAAAAATATACGTTTTAAAAAAAACACCGACCAACGTATGTTATTGTCATAAGGGAATGGCATTTTATGATAAGAGGGAATAATATTCCAATGGATTTGTGATCATGAACATTGCTTTCATTGGTAGATAGGCAATGCGTGAATATGTATTTGTACCGTTGCATACATCCATGCATGTCTAATATATATTTATATTTATATAAAACTAAATATTTTTATGAATAAGCCACATTCATCCTAAGGAAGATCAAATTTATTCTCTTTATATAAAATATGAGATTTTACATTAACCATACAAAATAAAATTATGAAGTTTCAATACCATGTTAAATTGTAAAGAAAAGGAAGATTAACAATGGGAGATATCACAACTTCCAACACCACAAGTATCGAATATGGAATCCAAGGATAGGATTATGTTGGAAGCAAAGACGAAGGCAATAAATAAAATAATAAATAAAATAAGGCATTATCATATATTCCTTTCCCCATCGATATATATATATATATATATATATATATATATATATATATATATATATATATATATATATATATATATATATATATATATATATATATATATATATATATATATGACTAGGATCAAATATATCCATACAAGTATTGTGTAACCTTGAAACTCAATCTGGACCACTTATTTAAAACACATTCTGTTAAGAATGTACAAAATTTAGTTCATTCTTTTAATAATGGTAAGAACTCATTCTGTCAAGAACTTATTCTCTCAAGAATGTGTTTTTTTCATTGTTACGAAAATGAATTCTAATGGCCAGGATTTGGTTACAGGATAACACAATAATTGTCATTCTTATTATAACCTAGCCCTATATATATATATATATATATATATATATATATATATATATATATATATATATATATATATATATATATATATATATATATATATATATATATGGATGGGTTCAATGCATAACCAAATTAAATCATCTAACTGCAGAACCAAAAGGGTACGATCGTCAAAAAAGTTAAATTTCTATGTTCATCAATGAACATATGTTCATCTATGAACATATGTTCTTCAATGAATAAACATTCTTCTCGTTCTCTGTGTATCATTCTTTGTAAATTAACATATGTTCATAAATGAATAAATATTATCAATAAACATACATTCATCTCCTTCTCTATATATCCATACTCTGTAATTCAACATATGTTCATTGATGAACATATGTTCATTGATGAACATATATGTTCATATATGAACACATGTAAATTACATCATTTTCTGGTAAGGTTAGACACTTCCATCCATTAGAATCAATGACAGGTAATGAACAATACAGTTAACTTGATTACTTGAAAATAATGTTGTCTAGGTAACAAATCAATATCTAGTTTCTAGTAAGCAATAAGAGTCTATCATACATCTAACTTCTAGATGTTGCATTTTTCTCAGAACAATGTATAAACATACACATTTCACCGGCACATACCTATCATACATATAATCCTAGTGATTTCATTTTCTCTTGAGAAGTTTTTCAAACACTTGGTGCGCATGAATGGGAGGAAGCTAATCAGTAATTAGAAGATGGAATCAATCAGACCAATTCAAACCTGCAACTGGAAGAAGGAATCAAAAGATGGAATCGAAACCTATAATCGGGAGAAACTAATCATCCAAGTCGACGTGACCTGCAATTGGCGTGACCTGTAATCGAGATGTTTATCAATTGATGTCTTCAACTCAATCTTGATGTCAGTAATTTTAAACAAGACAAACTAACTAATTACATTCAATCTAAATGTCGACAATCGTTTGATCCTATAATCGTTCCTGAAATCGTTTGACCCGGAACAAGAACCTAAAATCAATAGCAATCGTATGATCCAAAATGAGAACCAAAAATCATTTGATTCTGCAATCGATGTCTACAAAGAACAATAGGAATGAGAACCTGAAATCAAACTGCAAATTGAGAAGTCGGGATCAAACTACAAATCCAACTACAATAAATTCAAACCTGGGTTTAAAAAAAATAGGAAAAAAGCGATTTACCTTTAATCGCACCAGTTTAGTGCCCTACAACCGGAGGCGGATGATCACGACGAGAAACATTGAGCAGCATCAAACTCGATCGGTGAGCAACAGTAGAGTCGATGAAATCAAGGCGACGAGTGTAGACGGGTGATGGTAGTCCGGCGATGGTTAGGGTTCCAGAAATAAGCGTTGTTGTTTAGATTGGAGAGAAGAAGCACTAGACGACCATATAGGAAGCGCACACTGTAACCAAACTAGATAATTTTTACACTCGATTGTGAGGGAAGAAGCACCAGACGACCATATACGAAGCACACACTATGTACGATTCTTCTACCAGAACGTCAAGCGAGTGAGAGAGATGAGATGGTGAAACTGTTTAGTGTTATATTGTGGCGATGGTGGAGATGAAGCATTGATGAGGTCTGAGATCCGATGAACACAGGTGAAGATGGTGATAGATTGGGAATGAATGCTAGATTTGATTTCAAAAAGATGGGTTAAAAACCCAATATACCCTTACTTAGGAATAATCCCCTACACAAGGTGTATAATTTTATGATGCATCCTTTTTAATCTAAGACGTTGATATAATGATCCAAGGGTTTTAAGGATGGTTCTACAGTTAGGTGATTTAATTTTGGTTCTGCATTGAACTCATCTCTATATATATATTGTGACAACCAAAAATTTATTTAACCGTATAAGATATAATTTGACACTTAAAACATTTTATGGATGGACAAAAATGTCAAATAAGGTGAAACTATGGAAATGCATGGGTTAAGACATTTTATTAAGCCAATATGATATGTTACTTCATTTAGAAATTTGGTTTTAACGACCCAAGAGCAGAAAGAGGAATAAAGGACCAAAAGTGAAAACTTTATTAAACAATCTTTAAAGATTTATATCTAAAAATCTATGAGGATTTGAGAAAAAGGCATCAAGGAGATTTTTGTACATTTTGATATAATAAGAATTTAGGAAAAAGATTCGGGTCATTTGGAATTAAAACGAAGAAGTTACGAAGAGGTAAAGATAGTCAAAAAGTGACAAAAATGACCAAAGGGTCATGTTTGGGGGTCAGTATCGTAAAATCTATAGAGATTCAGACTTAAGTCAGTAGTATAAAGTTGTAAAGCTCATTCCCACCTTTTTAAAGGTATAAATTTTGTGAAATTCCGATGTCGTACGAGGAAGTTATAGTATCGTAAAGTTCGAGAAAAATATATTACCAAATGCTAAAAATTTGTCAAAGGCATGTTCAGGGGTATTTTTGGAACTTTTATATCTAACTCAAATAGAAGAATTAAACCCGGTTTGTGTGTCTATTTGCGTAAATCAGAAAGCGAGAAGAGAAATTGAGGGGAGGGAGTTCGTGTTCGTAAATGAGAGAAATCACAAACACGCACCCACTGTGCGAATCAAGAGGATCGAGAGAGAGATCGATCGGGAAGGAAGAGCATCGAGGGAGGAACGATGAAATCCTGATGATACTGTCGCTGTGTGCATTTTCGAGCAGAAAAGACGAAAACGACAGCAGCAATGGCTGCTGCCGGCGGTGTGAAGGAGTGCAGCGGCGGTGGTAGCTGCTGGTGGTGGCGTTGTGCGACGGTAATCGGCGGGGGGTGGTGTAGGTGTCCGATTTTGTGCAGAAAGATCAAGTTAACCTTCTGATTTCAGATTTTTGGCCAAGGTCTAAAAAGGTAAATGTTTAATCTTCAAACCCTAGCTTCTGAAATCGAAAATGCTTGAATGCATGTGGGATTGGAGTTTGATTTCTTGGTATATTTCAGATTATGAGTACAAAAAACATCCAATCATCTTGTTGCTATGGATTTCAACTTGGTAATTTGAGAATGCATATTAATTGTACTAATTGGGGAAGGAGATGATGAATAGTAACGATTAAACTTCTGATTTGGTTAAATTGGACCATAAAATGGAAATATAACTTGATCTTTTGATATTTGGAATATGTTGGCATGGTACATACAAAAGAAACTTGAAAATAGTTACTTGGAACATCCTTATGATACTTTATGTGTCTAGGTATGATTGAGGTATGATTGAATTCCAAATAATTGTAAAATGGAATATATCAAGTTTACCATTAGAGTGTAATATGGTAATTTTTCAAGTTCTTGGAGTTTATAAGTGCAATTTAGAAGTTTATTGCATAAGTTGGTTGGAATGGAATTGGGCATTCCAACCCTTTGGGACAATAGTTGCTATCTTACAATCTTGACGCAAATAGATCATATAATTGAATTGAAATGACTCTTATGAAATATTGGTAATATATTAGAGTCAAGTATATGAGAAATAACATGTTTGTGCAAGAACTTCTATTTAAAGAAACTTTGATGATGGAGATTTGTTAAAATGATATAAAAGAGGAAAATTGGCGATTTTAGGCATTAAGCTTTTATAAAGCAAGTGTAGTTCGTGAAATGGGAATATACTATTCCTTTGAAATGTTAAGAATGTAATTAAATTGTATGGATGGAAAATAATATGTTTTTCAACGGTTTCCATTTATAGAAACTTTATTGGTTTAGAATTGTCAAATTTTGCATAAAAGAGTAAAACGAAAGATGTTTTGACATCTAAGCAACTAGTAATGTTTTATAAGTATGTTAGACTTAAAAGTTATTTAAATTTCATGTTAAGCCCAAGAAACTCATAATTAATCTAATTGGGACAAAAGGGGTAAAAGTGTCCAAAATGATTATCATGCTTTGAGAATCATACTTAATGATTATAATGGAATTAAATGATGTTAGAAAGAGTTCATATATGATTATTATATATTATGTGTTTAGTGGGTAATTGATTCTAACCTCTTATTAAATCAATAGAGGTTCAAGGATGTTTGGAAGCAGTGAAAGCTTAGAGTTAGTGGATTAATTGTAGCTAGACATACCTAGCTACCGAGGTGAGTACATGAGGATTTTTACTGGGTACATAGCAACAAGTTTTAAATATTGAATATTTTATATTAAATCTTATGCTAAATGTTTTATGAGTAATGATCTTCCAAATGGTTTTTAAAGCTTGAATTAGCAAGTATTTACAAAGTTTTATATGGCTCTTTAATGTGAGACTATATGCAAGTTTTACCATCCATCTCATACTTGATGAAAGTTTACTTTTATGATTTTAAAGCATGATTTGATGTTAAATTGAATATGTTTTGAAAAGTAAGTCTTGGCATCTAGCCATACGAGGTTTTATGAAAAGATGTTTTGGCATTAGCCTTGATGTGTTTATTAATGAGTACTTTGATGCTAAGTAATGTTATGTTTTAAATGACTGGTATATGAATGAATGCAGCAATGCAAGTTATTATGTTACCCACTTTCGCCCGGGCCATGATGTTCCCGCAAGGGAACCTAGAGGAATCTACTGGTACCTGTTTTGGCATTAGCCTTGATGTGTTTATTAATGAGTACTTTGATGCTAAGTAATGTTATGTTTTAAATGACTGGTATATGAATGAATGCAGCAATGCAAGTTATTATGTTACCCACTTTCGCCCGGGCCATGATGTTCCCGCAAGGGAACCTAGAGGAATCTACTGGGGTGGTACCGACCCCGTCGCGAAGTAGATATCCTAAAGCTTATGATGTTAGGATGGACTGATTTCTTTCTTTTCATCCTAGTCTAGACTTGGGGTATCACTTAAGGTGATTAATGCCCTAAGTATAAAAATCCAGTTATGATTGAATGCCAGTCAAGTTTAAGTAATGAAAGTTTTATGTTGGTAAGATTGTTATTTAATTTATTATGAAAAGATTTTACAAGCAAAATGACAATATGTTTCAATGATAAAGGTTTTGATAACAAGTATTATGATATGAATTGTTTATGAACTATCTAACAGAAAGTGTCTTTACATGATTTGATTACAAAATGTTTGAAAATGATATATATTATGTTTATAAATTCTTTGAGTCTAAAACCCATGTATCTCACGAGACATATTTGTCTTACGTATCTTTGTTTTAATGCTATGTATCTCAGGAACAGGATTATGGGCATTAGACGATAGAAGTGCCGGATTTAGAAGAAAGCTAAAGCCTTGTAGATAGAATTGAAGATTGAAGGGTAGTTTTGTCCTATAGACGATATAATCATGTGAATTGTTGAGAACCATGTTATGTTTATGGTTAGAATGACCTTTGTAGTTATTTTGTAAAGTTTTGCTATGTTCCGTAATGCCTTTGGGCTATCTTGTTTTTGAGAGTCGAGTCAGTATGGATTTTATCCGTTTAGCCTAAAGGTCATGCCGAATTTTCGGTAGAATTATTGTGTAATTACGGAACATTAGCTTTGAGATGCTTTAAGGCTTTACTATGGTTGTTATGATCTGAGTTTGTAACCCCCAAAGTTCTTTAAATACTTTTAAACTTAATTATTTTGTTGGGACAAAGTTTTAAATAATGGCTTAATGTTTAAAAGAAAAAGTTTTTGAAAGAACATATTTTTATTTTATTTTACTTCACAACGTTTTATAATTGATTAAACCATTTTAGGTGTATGAAAGATGGGGTGTTATATATATATATATATATATATATATATATATATATATATATATATATATATATATATATATATATATATATATATATATATATATATATATATATATATATATATATATATATATATATATATAGGATCGTGTAGGAACCAAAATCCGGTAAGACTGTAAGAACAAATCTGAACCTTTAATCTTGAAAAATGGGTGGATAATATTCAATGTGAATAAAATGTCACATCTTAAAAGCTTGGGTGGCTAGTTGTCTAAAAATCAAAACTATTGGGTGGATAATACAAATTAATAAGGGTAATATGGTAATTTGAACGAGACCCCCTACCAGATTACGACACTTATTGCTATATGGTTTGCTGAGTGTTTTTATTCCCTCTGCTTAGTTTTTGGGCTATAATTTTTTTTTTTCTTTGTAAAAAAAAATTCTAGAAAACCAAAGTTCTTAAAATTTAATTCTCTACAAAACAAGCATCATCATGAAATTTTGAAAAAAATATATATTTTTTTATTTTTTATTTTTATAAAAAATCAAAAAATTAAAAAAATTATCCAAAAATTATGAAAATTTAAGAGATCATTCTAGACATCATATTAGTAAGTTTTTAAAAACAAAAATTTGAAAAAAAGTTTTTTTAAGTGTTTATTTTTATATTTTTTAGTAAAAAACTCATCAAAATAGCAAAAAAATATACATGATCCAAAAATATTAAAACCAAAATGTGTTTTATGATTCAAAACTTATGATCAAATATTCAAAATTCGTTATGATCCAGATCCAAAACTTGTTATGATCCCAAATGAGTTTTGAAAAAAACATACTATGACAAAATTATTCAAAACTTATGATCCAAGATGCAAAAAAATTATAATCCAAAATGTTATAATCCAAAAATACATGATCCAAAACGTTATGATTAAAAATATCATGATCTAAAATGATTAGATTAAAATACGAAAAAAAACGTTAAAATTAAGATTTAAAAATATTAAAAATTAAAAAATATACATCAAAAATGAAAAAAAACAAAAAAACAAAAAAGTTCAAAATCGAGTATCGTAGCATTAAAAAAATAAAAAAAATAAAAATCCAAAAACTGAGTATATCGAAAATAAAAAAATTGAAAAGAAAATTATTATTTTTGAAAAAAAATAAAAAATAAAAAAACGAAAAAGGAAAAAAAAATGAGAAAAAACCGACTTAAATCACGTTGGACGAACATGCGTCACATATGATCGTATCCTCGAGTCCGTGTTTCGTTACGTGGACATGCGTCGCACGTGATTGCGTCACGTAGAAGGAAGATGTTTGACGTTATTGCCCTTAGGAGAATGATTGGACGAAAATAGTTTTCGCGGTTCCTACCGGATCCTAACCATATATATATATATATATATATATATATATATATATATATATATATATATATATATATATATATATATATATATATATATATATATGTATGTATATATATATATATATATATATATATATATATATATATATATATATATATATATATATATATATATATATATATATATATGTATATATATGTATATATATGTATGTATATATATATATATATATATATATATATACATACATACATACATACATATATATATATATATATATATATATATATATATATATATATATATATATATATATATACATATATATATATATATATATATATATATATATATATATATATATATATATATATATATATATATATATATATATATATATATATATATATATATATAGGGTGAGGACTTCAATTTGGGTGAGGATTACGAGGACAATTCTCGTCCACTCATTTCCGTAAGGGCAATAACGTCAAACGTAATTATTGGATTTGACGTAATCCCATGCGGCGCTCGTCCATGTAACGTAATACGAACTCGAGGATATAATCACATGTTATTTACGTCCGTACAACATAATTTTGCCTGCTTTTTATTTTTATTTCGTTTTTTATTTTTTTAAATATTATTTTTCGTTTTTTTTTTTCAGTTCTTTTTTTCTTTTTTCGTTTTTTTCCAGATTTTTTTCCTTTTTTCGTTTTTTTACGTTTGTCGTTTAAAAATCGTTTTGCATCATATCTCATTTTGCATCATAACTCGTTTTGGATCTTGGATCATAACTAATTTTGAATCTTGGATCATAAGTTTTAGATCATAAAACATATTTTGGTTTTAATATTTTTGGATCATGTATATATTTTTTTGGCTATTTTGATAAGTTTTGATTCATAAAATAATTAGTTTATAACAGTTTGAATCATTTAACATATTTTGGTTCATAATATTTTTGGATCATGTAAATGTTTTTTTTTTTTGCTATTTTGATGAGTTTTTTACTTAAAAATATAAAAATGAACACTTAAAAAAAATAAAAAAAAATTCTCCAAAAATTATGAAAATTTAAGGGGACATTGTAGACATTTTATTAGTAAGTTATGACCCAAAAACTAAGTTGGTGGAATAAAGAAAACCCAGCAAACGAGATTGTGACAACTGAAATATACATCAAAAATGAAAAAAAACAAAAAAGTTCAAAATCGAGTATTGTAGCATTAAAAAAATAAAAAAATAAAAAAATAAAAATCTAAAAACTGAGTATATCGAAAATAAAAAAATTGAAAAGAAAATTATTATTTTTGATAAAAAAATAAAAAATAAAAAAACGAAAAAGGAAAAAAAATGAGAAAAAAGCCGACTTACATCACGTTGGACGAACATGCGTCACATATGATCGTATCATCGAGTCCGTGTTTCGTTACGTGGACATGCGTCGCACGTGATTGCGTCACGTCGAAGGAAGATGTTTGACGTTATTGCCCTTAGGAGAATGATTGGACGAGAAGAGTTCTCGCGGTTCCTACCGGATCCTAACCCTATATATATATATATATATATATATATATATATATATATATATATATATATATATATATATATATATATATATATATATATATATATATATATATATATATATATATATATATATATATATACCGGTGAGGACTTCAATTTGGGTGAGGACTGCGAGGACAATTATCGTCTACTAATTTCCTTAAGGGCAATAACGTCAAACGTAATTATTGGATTTGACGTAATCCCATGCGGCGCTCGTCCATATAACGTAATACGAACTCGATGATATAATCACATGTTACTTACGTCCGTATAACATAATTTAGCCGGCTTTTTATTTTTATTTCGTTTTTTATTTTTTTAAATATTATTTTTCGTTTTTTTCAATTCTTTTTTTCTTTTTTCGTTTTTTTTCCAAATTTTTTTTCCTTTTTTTTTTTTTTTTTACGTTTGTCGTTTAAAAATCGTTTTGCATCATATCTTATTTTGCATCATAACTCGTTTTGGATCTTGGATCATAACTAATTTTGAATTTTGGATCATAAAACATATTTTGGTTTTAATATTTTTGGATCATGTATATTTTTTTGCTATTTTGATAAGTTTTGATTCATAAAATAATTAGTTTATAACAGTTTGAATCATTAAACATATTTTGGTTCTTAATATTTTTGGATCATGTATGTTTTTTTGCTATTTTGATGAGTTTTTTACTTAAAAATATAAAAATGAACACTTAAAAACATTTTTTTTCAAAAAATTCTTTTTGCAAACTTACTAATAAAATGTCTACAATGTCCCCTTAAATTTTCATAATTTTTGGAGAATTTTTTTTATTTTTTTGATTTTTTTTAAAAATAAAAAATAAAAAATATTTTTTTTTCAAATTTTCATGATGGTGCTTATTTTGTAGAGAATTGAATTTTAAGAACTTTGGTTTTTTCAGAATTTTTTTTTACAAAGAAAAAAAAAGTTATGGCCCAAAAACTAAGTTGGTGGAATTAAAAAAACCCAGCAAACGAGATTGTGACAACTGAAATATACATCAAAAATGAAAAAAAAACAAAAAAAAAACAAAAAAAGATCAAAATCGAGTATTGTAGCATAAAAAAATAAAAAAAATAAAAATCTAAAAATCTAAAAACTGAGTATATCGAAAATAAAAAAATTGAAAAAAATTATTATTTTTGAAAAAAAAATAAAAAATAAAAAAAACGAAAAAGGAAAAAAATGAGAAAAAAACAACTTAAGTCACGTTGGACGAACATGCGTCACATATGATCGTATCCTCGAGTCCGTGTTTCGTTACGTGGACATGCGTCGCACGTGATTGCGTCACGTCGAAGGAATATGTTTGACGTTATTGCCCTTAGGAGAATGATTGGACAAGAAGAGTTCTCGCGGTTCCTACCGGATCCTAACCCTATATTACCTTCTTAATTTGTATTACTCATCCGTTAGTTTTAATTTTTAGACAACTAGCCCCCCAAGCTTTTAAGATGTGTCAATTTTTTCACAATGAATCTTAGCCACCCATTTTTCAAGATTAGAGGTCCAGATTTGTCCTCACAGTCCTCACCGAAATTAGAGTCCTCACCCGATCCTAATATATATATATATATATATATATATATATATATATATATATATATATATATATATATATATATATATATATATATATATATATATATATATATATATATATATATATATATATATATATATATATATATATATATATATATATATATATAGGGGTGTGATCAATATAAAACCAAAATTAGGCATAGAACCATCTTCTTGACCATTAGATCAAATTAGGATGATAAGGGTATGATGGGTAAATTACACTTATATGTTTATTGATGAACATATACGTATGTTCATTGATGAACATATATGTATGTTCATCAATGAACGTTGTATTCAAAATCCAGAAAATAGTCTTGTTTAGAAATTGATCATGTTCATTAGTGAACATTGCAGAACATTGTTCATGTTCACACATGTCACATGTTCAGTACCGAACATGTATGAATCTTCATATATCAAAACAAAAATTCAAGTGTTCATTACTGAACATGGATTAATATTATACATTTATACAGAAACTCAAATATTCATAATTGAACATGAAGGCATCTTTATACATTTATATAAAAACCAAAATGTTCATAAGTGAACATAAAAGAATATTAATACAAAACCTAAAATGTTCATAACTCAAATGTTCATTACTGTACATTTGTCTCGATCCAACTGTCTCTGTTCATCTACATCGATCCTTCTGTCTCGATCTCTCTTTGTTTCTCTTCCTTGATCCCTCTGTCTCGGTCTCTCTCTTTTTGAACATTCGTTGGAGAAAAAATGTCAAACTGAATATTTCTAGTGAACAAAAAATATATATGTTCATTAATGACATTAAATTTGTTAAAAATCCTAAAAAAAACAACTTAACTGCTTGTTTAAGATCCACATAAACAAATCTATATATGTACATAATCGTTAATGAACATTCTTCATTGTTCATTAGTGAACATTCAGTTTATTAATGGACATTCTTCATATATTGTTCATTAACGAACATTATTCATTATTCCTTAGTGAGAATTCAGAAAATGACAGCCCGTGTCTCAATTTTGCACCAAAATCAAACAAAACAAACATATTTTGATGATTGATAATGCTAGAATAAACTACTTTCAAACATCAATTAGGATTAAATAGCTACCTTTAGGTCGATATCACTGTAGAATGCATATGATGATATGATTGAAGATCAAAGATATCTAACACGATGAAACAATAAGATTTGATTGTTTTCTTCGAGTCTATGGCTATTGATTTGGTATCAGATCATGGTTGTTCCGTGTGTGTGACCTCCTTATTATATCAAAACAGAATGTAGAAAAGGAATGGTAATAACAATACAATCGGATCATAACAGATTAGAAATATTCCAATATTTTCGTCAATTCAACTCAGATACGACATATATTTTGAAAAAGAATGGTAATTACGATGAATGTTGACAATAAGACATACTAATTATATCAAAATGGAAGTAAATGTCGCCAATGAAGTACCTCGAATGAGGGAGATCGAAGATACCGGTGAACCAAGCTATCGAGGAAGAAAACTGAACCAGATCTATCAGCCTACATCCAAAACAATCTGTTATTATCTGTAACACCCGGCTTTTAAAACAAAACACCCCTGAAAAATTTTTCATTTAAAACCAAGGTTTCAATACATAAAACCATAACAAAGGGGTATATTTTAATAAAATCGGGTACAAGGGTATCAAGGAGAGTATAAAATACCATAGTCTCCTTTAAAGCCGGGCTGCTACTGACAGCATCTACAAGTCCACTTCTTGAGTCACGGACTTTATCCTTACCCTTATTAGGGTTAAGCTAACCTGCAGGGACATTTAACAAACGGTATGAGCTACAAAGCTCAGTGAGTAATTAAATCTGCAAATAACATGTATCAAAATACAATCATATAACTGTCTGGATATCGAATCCAGACTACTAGCCTTACTGGCTAATCATATATCATGTGATTATCAAATCACCTTATCATGTCTAATTAGTTATTTGCATACCGATCATATCAATTCTGTTTGCCGTCAAGGCCGTATGTATATAATAGAGAATAATATTCAAATTCTCAATTATCGTTTTTGTCCCCTGTTTCTTAGTCCTATCTGACTGTATCATAAATCATGACTATATAAGTCATATCATTTGTCATGGCTATATAAGCCGCACCAAATCATTTCTAGCATGTGAATCATAGCCCGCAGGCCGCACCAGTTTGGGTTCAACGACCCGGAATCATAGCCATCAGGCTGCACCATTTCTGTATAATCATATCATAGCCATATAGGCCGCACCAGTTGGATATAGCATCCAATATCATAGCCACAAGTGGCCGCACCATCTATTAACAGTTTCGTTCACGATCAATTATGGCTCACGGTTTAGCCCGCTGTTGCCATGGCTCACGGGTTAGCCCGCTGTTGCCTAGACTCACGGGTTAGCCCGCTGTTGTCTAAATAAGTTTGGCTCATCAAAATAAACCATGGCTCACGGGTTAGCCCGCTGTTGCCTAGACTCACGGGTTAGCCCGCTGTTGTCTATATATAGGTTCATCAAAATAAACCATGGCTCACGGGTTAGCCCGCTGTTGCCTAGACTCACGGCTCCGTTCTTGTCATCGCAATGACTCACGGCTTATCCGGTCTTGTCTATATAGGTTTGACTCACAGCTCCGTTCTTGTCTATTATAGACTCACGGCTTATCTGGTCTTGTCGTACCATTAATATTGACTGACTCACAGCTCCGTTCTTGTCTATAATAGACTCACGGCTTATCTGGTATTGTCATATCATAGTGTATATATATGTATTGACTCACAGCTCCGTTCTTGTCTTTATCAGACTCACGGCTTATCTGGTCTTGTCTTTTACATATATTTTTACACTTGTTATTTTCGTCCCTCGAAGCTGTTTCAACCTGTAACAGTTCAATCATCATATATCATATATGATATCAGTGAGATTACTCACCTGGATGCTAGTTGCATTTACATTCCGGTTGTTTCTTGCCTTTGCGTGCACCACAACCATTTTGTCTCATACCTATATATTCATTTTTATACCAAATGATAATAGGTTAATAACCATTCCAATTTACTCTAATACAATAGAGTTCAATACAATATCATTGCAAACAATGCCTAGTTAATAAACTTTCCGTTTACTAACTTTTTATGAATTTTACTATTCACTGAGGCATTCGAGTCGATCTACAGTGCCCCCGAGGGGTCGAAAACTCAATATAAAAATTTTCCCAAACTTTTCAGACCATAACGAGCCTACGGTTCAAATTTGAGCTAAAACGGACAAGCCAAACGAAAAATAGCATTTCTGACCCCCTGCCTGGGAGGCGCATCGCGCCCAGGCCAAGGGCGCATCGCGCCTGGCTCTTCGGGTCGCGATCCACCCTGAGGTCGGGTCGCGATCGACGAACAGCAGGCCAGAAACTCCGATTTTTATGCTATAAAATCACATTTTCTTATTTTTAATCCCTTAATACTCGACTTAATGATCAGGGATTGTTCTAGGACTAAAACCTTTGTCTAATAACAAGTTTTAAGCCATTAAAAACACCTTAATCACACCAATTCATGATTTAGGGTTCTTGAGCAACATTCCAAATTCATCAATAATGGCAACCTACTTCCATATTCTTTGATTAAGTCCTTTTAGCATGACTTATTGGAAGCATTACATCAATTTAAACACATAATCATAACTGCAAATGCAGTTTTGAGTTACTACAAAACTCATCAAGAATAACCAAGTTATAACTTGAATTTCTAACCTTTAGAGTTTCCAATTCTTCAATCCAAAGCTAAAAATCGAAATCCAAGTTCAAAGCTTCAAGAATTCCTCCAACTTCTGCAGAATTTCACACCAAAAATCCTCTCCCGTAAGCTCTCAAAATTCAGCCAAAAATGAGAGGATTTTTCCATTTTATATTTTCAGAATTTACAATTTTAGTCCCTAAGTTCCATTTTCTTGAACTTTGACCACAATAATCAAGTTTTATTACAATAAAACTTTCATTCTTTATACATTTGCCACAAACAACAATATTTTTCATATTTGGTCCTTCACATGGTCAAATGACCAAATTACCCTTTTGCGGTAAAATGACCAAAATCAGTTTTTATAACATTTTAAGTCCAAAACTCAAAACATTATTTCAAACTAAATTCTTTTCTGTCCAAAAGACCAATTTACCCTTCCAAGGTAAAATGACCTTTTTACCCTTTTTATTATTATTACATAAAAAGAGTGTCTTGGCGTTACAAATTCTCCCCTCCTTCAAAAGATTTCGTCCCCGAAATCATACAAGGAGTTGAGGTTATATCTCCCTCAATTAGCTTTCGGTCTTCCGCATCATCTCGGAATCTATATGGTATTGCCTAAGCACTCAACCATACTAGTCTTCTTATCTAGTGATCACATCACAACTTGCATATCATTCCTCCGGTTGTCCCGGGTACCTTATCTACTTATTTATCTTCATCTCACTATAAGGAATTTGTTGGAAATTATCAATACATAATTTCTTTCTTGTCGTCCCAACCAGATTTTAACCTTTTTAAAGGATTACTTTTCGTATTACCATATTCCTTTACTTGAAATTTTAAAGGCTTATATTCGGCGATTCACATACCGCTTTACAATTTCTTAACCAATCTTCAGATTCGTTCGTACTCATCAAGTCTTTTCTTCAGTTTGTGCAAACATCTAGGATCTAGCCAACGGCTTTATCACATCTTCAATCCAATAAATCGGAGGATAGCATGGGATTCCATACCATTCTTCATGTAAGCCATCAAACTATTAGCATGAAAGCTGCTATTTCTTGCAAATTTCTATCAATGATAGAAAATTTTCTCATATTCTACTAAGATCTTTTGTGCAATTTCCAGCATGTCTTCTCAAATCTGCATCACTGAGTCGCTTTGTTCATCAACATACGGTACTTGCAGAGACTTTATTGCAAAATCTATAACAATGTTGTCCCATTTCTTTTCTGGGACCAACAACAAGTTAGTTTCTTCACATGTTTCTAACAGTTTGACTTTACTTAGCGTACAAGTCAATTACTTTTCATGTATCTTTCAATACCTTTCTTCTGTCCCGGCCACCAATACATAGGTTTTATCGACCTATCCAGTCTGGTATTACTCCGAGTATACTGCATATCTAGTACAAAATGCATCTTTTCAAGATGAATTTCATGTTTTACTTTGCTTTGGAACTCACATACATAACCCCAAGGGTTTTATATCACTGTGATATTCCAACTAACTTCTTCTAGTATCCAATCATTTATTCATTTTTTTTACATTTTTATACTTGCACACTTCTTTCTGTGCTACCCGAATCAACTCAGGTAATCAATTTGCCACACTCATACATGTGGATGTAACCTTTAAAGGTTACTCTTTTCAATTCAAGGCATCTATAGCTACATTTGCCTTTCCGAGATGGTACAAGATTTCATACCCAAAATCTTTAAGTAACCCATCTATCTTAATTATCACATATTTAACTTCTTTTTTATCAATAAAGTACTTCAAACTTTATGATCCGTATAAACAATAAGCTTTACACTATATACATAGTGTTTCTAAAGCTTAATACCAAAATCATAGTTGTTACTGCAACAACATACATCTACAGTCAAATCTGGATGCATTTCTATAATCTAATCCATCTTCTCTGCTTAGCATCATTGCTAACGTCAGAGGTTCACACAAGGTTTATTCCAAACCTTTACAAGATACTTGTGGTCTTTCTACCCATTCAAACTTTATACTTTTTTTTAGTCAACCTTAGTCAACTGGACAGCAATCAAGGAGCAGTTTTCTACAACTCTCCTAAATAACCCGCCAATTTAAGGAAACTACTGATTCAGTCAGTTTCCAAGGCGGTTTCTGTCTTATCACAGTATCATTTCCACTGGATACACTTCATCATCTCTGGCATTATTAACATGCCTAAAGAATATAAAACTTCTTTTAGCCAAATTTTCATACTTGGAGAATTTTACATATCACTTAACTCAGTGAAATAACTCCAATATCTGGTACAATTGCACCTCATATTCGACCTGGTTTAGAGAATTTCAGATTCTCAGTAGTCAATGCACATATGCATCAACTTATCTTTCTTCTTTTCAAACAAGATAGGGCTCCATACGATGACACATACGGCCATAAGAGACCCTAATTCAACATGTTCTTCTAGTTGCTTCCCAACTCTGCCATCTCTACGGATGCAAATCAATACATAGCTTGTATACCAAAAACAGCTCCCAAAAATCAGTTTAATCATAAACTTTTCTCGCCAATCAGGCAAAATATTGTAAGTTCTTTTCAAAAGAAGCATCCGAGAATTTATTTGAAGTAGTACACTACTATCACCGCTTTATCTAACTTGGCCAATACCATGTATGCCAATTACAATATCATTCTTTTACTAACTCTTTTCTGAGTTTATGCAAAGAAAATAACCGGTATTCTCATCAACGGTCATTTGCCATGGATTTTCATCCGTTTCATTTCTGATTTAAGAACCATAATGTTCTTATTTCTACAATTCATGTTAGCATAATTTATTGCTAACCAATTCATAAGCACAACTGCTTCAGATTCACTGGTGGTTATCGGCTTCAGATTTATAGGGAAAAATGGTCCCGTAAATCATAGGCAAACTACCTTCCAGGTGTTCAATATCTAGAACATATATGCTATCTGCTATAGCTACTTCCAACTTTTCATCCATAATCGTTAATGAAATATTCAATCAAGACATCAGTGTCACCGATCCAAAGCATAGTTTCTTGGATCAAATATAACATACACGAGTTATATTCAGAATAATTATATTGGAGATCATATCAGTCTCCTCACGAGCTTCTTCCACAATCTGCTGGAATGCTCAAGGTACTACTGGTCCTTTTTAACCATTAATTTCTTCTTTCTTTCCTGGGTTCATCACCCGTTACTCCACATTTAGCATGTGAGTATTTCATAAGGAAGTGATCTATAGTTCCAAGCTGGAACCACTTCCGTCCCGTACAACAAACTCGAGCAATATGCTCCCATTTTCTGCAATTTCAGCATGTCAACGATAGAGTCTCAACTCTAAAATGTTCTAAGTGCTTTTCCTGCACTTCTTACATCACCTCATCTTTTCGTTTTGGTCTCTTCCCTTCAAGGCTAGACCTAAATCGTGTTAACTTCTTCTGAGAAGTCCACTAATATTTTCTGCTTTTCTTGTAGTCTCAACTACTGTTCTTTCACCTTGAATATCAACTAAGGTGAGCACCCAATTCCTTTTTCTGACCACATCAGCTACTAATGCTCATCATGTGGATTTCTGCTATTCGTCCCCTTCTTGTTCCTCATACAACGGAGTCTTAAGAAAAGGGTCGATCCATTTCTTAGAGCTTCGCGCCCTAAATGTCTCCCAAGAAGGTTCACAAGTCATACTTCTAATACGTCAGAAGTTAGCAACAGTTAGGTTATATATGTATAATAACAACTATATACACCTAACTATGCATCATGTCTACTATCTCAGGGTTTAAGTCCAGGAATCTACTCTATAGACACCTAGTTCACTTAAACCTCGGCTCTGATACCAACTTGTAACACCCGGCTTTTAAAACAAAACACCCCTGAAAAATTTTTCATTTAAAACCAAGGTTTCAATACATAAAACCATAACAAAGGGGTATATTTTAATAAAATCGGGTACAAGGGTATCAAGGAGAGTATAAAATACCATAGTCTCCTTTAAAGCCGGGCTGCTACTGACAGCATCTACAAGTCCACTTCTTGAGTCACGGACTTTATCCTTACCCTTATTAGGGTTAAGCTAACCTGCAGGGACATTTAACAAACGGTATGAGCTACAAAGCTCAGTGAGTAATTAAATCTGCAAATAACATGTATCAAAATACAATCATATAACTGTCTGGATATCGAATCCAGACTACTAGCCTTACTGGCTAATAATATATCATGTGATTATCAAATCACCTTATCATGTCTAATTAGTTATTTGCATACCGATCATATCAATTCTGTTTGCCGTCAAGGCCGTATGTATATAATAGAGAATAATATTCAAATTCTCAATTATCGTTTTTGTCCCCTGTTTCTTAGTCCTATCTGACTGTATCATAAATCATGAATATATAAGTCATATCATTTGTCATGGCTATATAAGCCGCACCAAATCATTTCTAGCATGTGAATCATAGCCCGCAGGCCGCACCAGTTTGGGTTCAACGACCCGGAATCATAGCCATCAGGCTGCACCATTTCTGTATAATCATATCATAGCCATATAGGCCGCACCAGTTGGATATAGCATCCAATATCATAGCCACAAGTGGCCGCACCATCTATTAACAGTTTCGTTCACGATCAATTATGGCTCACGGTTTAGCCCGCTGTTGCCATGGCTCACGGGTTAGCCCGCTGTTGCCTAGACTCACGGGTTAGCCCGTTGTTGTCTATATAAGTTTGGCTCATCAAAATAAACCATGGCTCACGGGTTAGCCCGCTGTTGCCTAGACTCACGGGTTAGCCCGCTGTTGTCTATATATAGGTTCATCAAAATAAACCATGGCTTACGGGTTAGCCCGCTGTTGCCTAGACTCACGGCTCCGTTCTTGTCATCGCAATGACTCACGGCTTATCCGGTCTTGTCTATATAGGTTTGACTCACAGCTCCGTTCTTGTCTATTATAGACTCACGGCTTATCTGGTCTTGTCGTACCATTAATATTGACTGACTCACAGCTCCGTTCTTGTCTATAATAGACTCACGGCTTATCTGGTATTGTCATATCATAGTGTATATATATATGTATTGACTCACAGCTCCGTTCTTGTCTTTATCAGACTCACGGCTTATCTGGTCTTGTCTTTTACATATACTTTTACACTTGTTATTTTTGTCCCTCGAAGCCGTTTCAACCTGTAACAGTTCAATCATCATATATCATATATGATATCAGTGAGATTACTCACCTGGATGCTAGTTGCATTTACATTCCGGTTGTTTCTTGCCTTTGCGTGCACCACAACCATTTTGTCCCATACCTATATATTCATTTTTATACCAAATGATAATAGGTTAATAACCATTCCAATTTACTCTAATACAATAGAGTTCAATACAATATCATTGCAAACAATGCCTAGTAAATAAACTTTCCGTTTACTAACTTTTTATGAATTTTACTATTCACCGAGGCATTCGAGTCGATCTACAGTGCCCCCGAGGGGTTGAAAACTCGATATAAAAATTTTCCCAAACTTTTCAGACCATAACGAGCCTACGGTTCAAATTTGAGCTAAAACGGACAAGCCAAACGAAAAATAGCATTTCTGACCCCCTGCCTGGGAGGCGCATCGCGCCCAGGCCAAGGGCGCATCGCGCCTGGCTCTTCGGGTCGCGATCCACCCTGAGGTCGGGTCGCGATCGACGAACAGCAGGCCAGAAACTCCGATTTTTATGCTATAAAATCTCATTTTCTTATTTTTAATCCCTTAATACTCGACTTAATGATCAGGGATTGTTCTAGGACTAAAACCTTTGTCTAATAACAAGTTTTAAGCCATTAAAAACACCTTAATCACACCAATTCATGATTTAGGGTTCTTGAGCAACATTCCAAATTCATCAATAATGGCAACCTACTTCCATATTCTTTGATTAAGTCCTTTTAGCATGACTTATTGGAAGCATTACATCAATTTAAACACATAATCATAACTGCAAATGCAGTTTTGAGTTACTACAAAACTCATCAAGAATAACCAAGTTATAACTTGAATTTCTAACCTTTAGAGTTTCCAATTCTTCAATCCAAAGCTAAAAATCGAAATCCAAGTTCAAAGCTTCAAGAATTCCTCCAACTTCTGCAGAATTTCACACCAAAAATCCTCTCCCGTAAGCTCTCAAAATTCAGCCAAAAATGAGAGGATTTTTCCATTTTATATTTTCAGAATTTACAATTTTAGTCCCTAAGTTCCATTTTCTTGAACTTTGACCACAATAATCAAGTTTTATTACAATAAAACTTTCATTCTTTATACATTTGCCACAAACAACAATATTTTTCATATTTGGTCCTTCACATGGTCAAATGACCAAATTACCCTTTTGCGGTAAAATGACCAAAATCAGTTTTTATAACATTTTAAGTCCAAAACTCAAAACATTATTTCAAACTAAATTCTTTTCTGTCCAAAAGACCAATTTACCCTTCCAAGGTAAAATGACCTTTTTACCCTTTTTATTATTATTACATAAAAAGAGTGTCTTGGCGTTACATTATCTACTGCTCAAAATCAATGTGCGATTGACAAATATGAGATGAATTGGAACGATAATATCAATAACTAACATTATGTTGATGAATGTTCATTAATGAACATGGGGATGTTCATTACTGAACATTCATATTTAAAGAACACTGATTAATTAATGTACCTGTGATCTGTGATACGCTTCATCAATTTCAATCATCAGCTAGGTAATAGTCCCCTTCGAAATCAACATCAGTCCCGATTCAGTTCACTAATTTCTTCATTCCCTTCGTTTTCAACTTTACCAATTGGATCATCCACATTGTTTTCGTCTTCATCGGACATAGGTAGCAATCAATTGTGGAAATCGATTGTAGGATCAGCCTGCAGAAATCGATAAAAGATCCAATCAACGGATGTCTTCTGGTTCTTCGTTGTCTTCAATTTCAGAATCGTAGGATGTTACGTGCAGCGATTTTGTGGCACAGGATCTGATCAGATGTTTGTGGAAGACGTTGATTTGAATCCGATAAGAGGTTTTGTGTAACACGTTCATTTGAAACACATTCTTGTGTGCGGGGATTTTGTGTAACAGATTCGTGCTTTTATGGATTGAATGATTCTCGTATTTGAATCTGATTTTGATTTCCTAAGATAAGGGATAATTATAAAAGGCAATTAAATGGATTACCAAAATTACCCTTCTAGGTTTATTATTGGATTAAAATTAATTGTATTTAGAAGGAATAATCATATCCTTTGATTTAATGATCTAATGGCTTAAAATGGGGTTCTATGGATAAAAAGGTGTTCTATATTGATCCTCTCCATATATATATATATATATATATATATATATATATATATATATATATATATATATATA